>PVLA01016529.1:0-20419 GCA_004027455.1 Hydrochoerus hydrochaeris
GGCGCTCCCTGCTTGGGGTTGAGGTTAATTAATACCTATTGCTTGGGATTGTCTCTGCCTGGCCCTGGGCCTGGGGCACTTCCTACTTGGGGCTGGGGGTTGCTGCCAAGGTTAGCAAATATATATTCCAGCTTCTAAAAAATAAAGGGGATTCAGATTCACTCACAGACTGGTGTGCAGTGTCTTCTGTCTCTCACTCACCGACTCCCTGTCCACCTTTGGGAAACCCTAGCCCTGCCGCAGCTGGACTCCAGCAGTCTTGCCTCATCTTTATACCAACTTTCTGTTGTTAGTGTTACCTGCATCTTATGAATGAGACAGTTTAGGTTACAAGTCGAAGTGGTACCCTCACCAATGCTATTAATACTTCAAAATTAGGCAGGATTTATTATGTGCTAGGGACTGTGTTGAACATTATGAAATTCATTTTCCCTTTGAATCATTATATGAATACTGGGAAGTATAGTATTAGTATCCCACGGTGTCTTTCTTTTCAGGTGGCTTTTGGTGGAGTTGCCTAAAGGTACCATCTCTAGGTCATGGGTCTAGTCAGTGACAGAGCCAAGGTGTGAATGAGGTTGGTCTGACACCACAGTGAACACTCTGACTGTGGGTGGTGAGAAGGCAGATTGCCTGGATTGATTATGGTGCTCTAATTGGATATGTTTCTCCTAAGAAGGATGGTATTTCTAGGCGCATTACTAGCCTATGTTACAGCAGGCCACCATTGTATGTTGTACAAAGCTGTGCCACAACTGACTCCAGAAAGAAGAGAAAGTGACAGAAAAGAAAGATCTCAAAGGAAGGAAAGCAAACATTCCAAGTATAAAAACAAAAATTAAAACAAAATGAAGAGTTATAATTGTGCATTTTTAGAAGACTTGATAAAAATAGTGCTTCTACCTGTCAGTCACAGAAAGTACAAAGCATAAGAGAGGCATTAGCTCCAGTCCAGACCTGGTCTGATGATGTTGACTGCTCTTCTTGGAGAAGTAGTAAGATTGCCCTGTATTTTGTAGACACTGGAGTGTTGTTCAGTCTCTCATTTATGGAATCACATTTCTGTTGCTGATACAAACTGGCATGTGACCTTTCCTGCCTATGCCCTTGGCAGTGTTGTCTTTTTATCTTTGATGTACAGTGTGGCCTTTGTGTTTTAAACTACAAGTTCATTTTTGTCAACTGTATCTTGTGTTGTGCTAGTGACTTCTCCCCATTGATAGAAAAGACTCGTGGATGGTAGATTTATTCTTTTTTTTTTTTGTAAATGAAATTTTAAAATTAAAAATTTTGTTTCCAGAAGTTTTGGTTGTGATCCAATAATCACTTTACACACTGGAGAAATAACAAAATATTATTTCTTGTGTTTTTTCCTGGAGCCTTCTCTGGACTATGAGTCACAATAAAGTATTTTCTATTAACTAAGTTTCATCAAGTTTCAGCATGAATAAATGACTTACGGTATCTTTTTTAAAAATCCAAAATCAAGCTGTTATTCTGTTTTTTGTTCTACTCATGAGGATGATGAAAATTCCCAGGAGCTACTCTCTTGCCCTGTTCCGACATCTTTTTAGTTCTCTCTCTATCATAGATCAGCTGCCATATCCATCTGACTTCTGCTACCCACCAGTTAGTAATGTCTCTTACTTCTGGTAGGCTGGGGAACTGTGTGAGGAAGGAGAAGCATTCCCATTGCATGCAGAGCAGTCTTTTCCTCAAATCAATTCCATCTTGCATATGAAACTTACTGGAAAACTATGGAAGATCAGGGATAGATCAGTGCAATCCTGGGGTTTCTACGAGCTTTTCTTCTAGGAAGAGTCCTGGAAGTGTTGGAGCTGTAATGTTTGAGTAAATGAGTTGATGCAGCATTGAATCTGTCTCCCAAAGGAGGCTTTGGAGAGCAGTGCAGGCGGGGTCTCTGGAGCGACTTGGGAACATGTCTGGAGTCGTTGGGCCAGTATCTTTGGAGGAGGTATCTCGTGTTGCTCAGTTATTTATCCATTTAAGAATGTGGAAATAGTATGTAATGTTCTGTGCCTTTTATTCTGGTTCCATTCTTTGAGTTAGAGAAAGTAAAACCAAATTCTCTTTTTTCCCCCTTCATAACACTGGCATTAAACTGTGATAATCTGTGTATATTTCAGTAAAATGCAGGCTGCTTCTTGTCTTCAGTGTTGCTGTTGGAATTACATTCCAGGTCAGAAGTGACAGGTTTAGGCGGAGGCCCAGGCTGCCCTTGAGAGAATGTGCTTTGTTACGCCTCTGGGAGTAGTACAGAGCAGAGTGAGGTGTGAAGCCAAGATTCAAGGCACAAGAAGTAATTAGTTTAGGTGAGCGTTATTCTCTTTCTTTCCAGCAGGTGGACAAGCTAACATGGAAAACATGAAAAAGGCAATAAAGCTCATTTAAAGAGGGAAATGTTCTATACTGGAATAATTTAAAACTTGTTGAAGAGAATTAGATCCCTTTTGACTACTGGATGTGTCATGTTTCTTACAGGATTTGGTTTAACTATGACCTTGGCCAATTATGCTAGCTACTTTATTTCTTAACTAAATAGTAATTACTTGCTGGTATTATGCTGCACATAATTGCTGCTTGTAATATCAAAATGTTGCAAGTATTCTTATATAAGAACTAGGATATTATTATATAAGAGGGATTCTCAGCTTCCAAGGAGTTGTATCATCTAGCAGAGTCATTTGTACATCTGACACAAATTAAGAGCACTTGCAAAGTAACATATTGAAAGTGGAGGAAACAGAACAAAAGGAATAATTGAGTATTGAATGGTAAAAGTGGTGCTGCTGAAGATACGGAGCTGGCTGAAGATGGTGTGAATTTTGAACTGGATCGTGAAGGAAAAAGAGGTGAGGATGGCATCATGTGCAGTGGCTGCCCAAGCATGCTGGCTTGCCACAGGAAAGCTTGCATGGCCAAGAGTAAGTTGTGATGAATTTGATTATTGATTAGCTGTAGTACTATGCAGCACTGATACAGGTCCTCAGATGTATGAATGTGTTGAGATGGGAGATGCTGACAGATCCTTAGGTGGCAGAGGTGAGGCTGGACTTTAGCAGCATAGCCAGAGGTAAGAGATGATGGTGTCCTGTGCAGTTTTGTAATGCAGGTATAGTGTAGAATACTGGAAATTTGTGCTGGGCTGGAGAAAATGAGCTCAGTTGCTGGGATGTTACTCTTCCGGTGTCAGGAGTCATAGCCTGGGATGACCAATAGGTAAGTGCAAATAGGATCATAGTCTGAGAAGCCACACATTGATCACTAGTTGTTCAAAGGGCCTGTACAAGATATAGTTCAGGAATACTTGTGGTGAGTACTGAGAAAGAAATGCAGAAAGCAAAATTCTGACCCTCAGGAGCTGTTGTCAGCCAGAGGGGTGGAGACAGACAAAAAGAATAGTCAGCAAATGAGACAAAGAGTTTGCAAAGGAACACAGGGAACACTCAAGGAAGCCATGCGAGGAGAGAATTTCAGCAGTGCCAACTGAACCATAGAGGTCAAGGGACTGAAGGTTTGAGAAAGGCCTATTGGATTTGTCAAGGGGAAGGTCTTGGGAGACTTAGAAAAATTTGTTTCCAGTGACGTTTCAGTACAAGAGCATATCAAGGATTTTCTAGGTGCATGACAAGGGGATTAATGTTTAATAAATCCCTTCTGTAACTGCTTTGGCACATGTTGCTGGGTATCTAGGTCTTCAGTATGTCAAAAGAAACTTTGAGGTCATCTCAGAAAGGAGTTGAGGTTAGATTTCTCATATTATGCAAACCTGTCAGGTGATTTGTTGTGTTATATGAGAAACTCTCAAAGCTGAACTGTTGGACTTATTTGGACTCACAAGATCATAGTGAGAAAAACTGTTAGAAGAATGTAGAACTCTTTTCATTGGTTCTGTTTCTGTATGTTAAAGATGAACTTTGTTTATTTATCTCACATGTTAAGTTGTGAAAAATAATAAGAATCAGATTAAAGTTTACCAAAATAATTAACATTAATTTATATGGAGTCAGAGGCCTCCAAAAAATTTTGGTGAAGATTGAATCACACTGTAAATTTTATGACCCACAATGGATATTGAGCCAAAAGAACATAGCTATTGTGTAAGAAATCACAGTCTCATTGAATAAATGGAAGTGATAGGTTAGATGTGGTGAAAAACTCAGATTTTATATAGCAGGAGACTCTCATAAGTCAAGGAAAGGTATTTATGAAAGAAAGGCTTTTAGACTGATCTTATATTCAGGCAGTAACAGTAATCACATTGATAAAACATGAAACTATTACATGCTCTTAAATGTAAATGGATGAAAATGTCCTTTTCTGGTGAGTTAAAGGTGTGATTTGGATTTCTAATCACATGACAACAAACTAGTTTTGAAACAATGAAGAAAACGATAGAATTAAAAATTTTTTCCTGGCCATTTAATTCATTATTCTATATGTCAGATTACAGTTGCCCTGAATCAACTAGGAGATAAATACAATTTTGTTATAGTAAAGGATATGAACCATGTTTGCACAGATTTTTCAGTCTCTGTAGCAAAACATGAATCTCTTGTGTTGGTTCTTTGATATAAAATGTATTTTTCTAGTGCTCTATAAAATATATAGAATCTGTTTAGATAATAAATTTGAGACTATGCTTAAACTTGAATTACTTGGAATTCCAAGTTTTTCTGATTTTTCAACTTGACTAAATGGTCCTGATGGTGGGCAGTTTCTTTCTTGATTTTCTTAGGAGCTGCTGTACACTTTCAGGATGGAGAAATATGCATAAAAGCCAGAAGTCAAAAGTGTTCAAAAGTCTAGAAACATTTTAAAATATACCTGTTTGAGCTCTGTTTAGTTGCCAGAAAGATTAAAGGTGACATACAGTTATTAAATAAACTAAAACAATAAAAAATAAATTATAAATAGGAAAATGGGAGAGAAAAAGAGAAACTTGAATGGAGTGAGCAAAGAACAATCATGGTCACGTGTGTGTGAGCGTGTGTGTGTGTGTGTGTGTGTGTGTGAGCGAGCATATGCATGTGTAAGATTGTTGTGTTTTTCTCACCAGGAAATATATAAAGCTTATTTATTGAATACTGAGACAACAATTTAAAATAAAAAAATTTGCTTAGGAAAGCTCTAGAATCACCCAATAAAATCCAGAAAGAAATAAAGTGCATATAGAGTACTGCAGTGAGCAGTGCCTTGGACAGTTGTCTTGAGTGGCCATCAGCAGGACCCTCACTTCCACTGAACTGGCCCCGGCCTCTGTAGTCCTGTAGTGAGTGGCCCAAGAGTCTCTGCAGAGTCCATTCAGTGGCCAGTTGGTTGACTCTTTCTGTGATCACCTGTAGGGTAGCGGTTTTTCCTCCCTCCTCGTGCATTCTGAGCTTGAGGCGCAATCTGCAAGTTATGCTGCAGCCTTGTCCCTCTTGGTCTGTGTGCTCATGGTGACCACACTTGCTGTGTGAACTGTGCCCTTGTCACGAGTCCCTGGGAAGGGCAGGTTTTCGTGACTGCAGTGGAGGGTGTGTGGTTATTATGCAATGAGTTTATGGAGAACATGATAAAGAAAGTCTAGGGAAAAAGTGAGGGTCTTCACTTCCCCTGTGGACACAAGGGATAATTTCATTTGGAAAGATTTCCAGGAAGAGTTTTCAGTGTATTACTTCCTGTCAGAATGATGTGGAATATTCGGAAAAGTAAATGCCATGTGCAGTGAGAGTTCTGGGAATTTGAGGGCAAAGCAGAGTGCTCCGGTGAAGAAAGGTTCTTCAGAGACCGACCAGAGCCACGTGGGGCAGGTTCCCACCAGGAGTGTGGCGCTGCCTTCCCTCCCACACTGCTTGCCCTTGTATTCCCTTGGCGTGGGCCTGTGGCCGAGGCCTTGGTGGACTCATCAGATTACATCATGGGTTGATGCAAGTTCATCTTTGGATGTTGTTGGATTGGTTGGGACCTGGCTGGGGAAGAATGTACGTCTGTCTCCAGCTGTCCCTGGGAGAGTGAAAACATGTTTGATTTTTTTTTTTGAGATGATGAGGGAGTGTAGTAATGTTTCCTTTGTAGTGAGTTAGCAAGTGTGCCAGTTGGGAGAGCATTCCTGAAGATGTGGCACATCAGAGGCTGATGAACTCATCTCGAGCCGGGCGTCTGGAGCTGCTCTGACTGAGATTCTGCCCTGAGTCACGGAAGATGTGGGTGCTGTCAACGAGGACGACAGGCCGGGGTTTCCCTCACTAAACTGATTTTGCTGCTTGTCCTCTGGAGGCTTGCTGCTTTCAAAATGGCTTCCTTAGCCACGGATGTGTAAAGAGCAAATGGGACCCCAAATTTTATGAAAATTATATTTACTTTAAAACACAAGTCAAAAGTTAAAAGATAGCTTAGCTTCTTTCTCTGGCAAAAATTCAGTTTCATTCCATGAAATAGGTTATGTAAAACTTACTGCTTCTTGGAGACTTCTTATTTATATTTGTATAACTTAAAGCACTTACGCCAGCTGAAAGTATGAGGCACGCTTAATCAAACCTTACGTTCTTAATTAGAATTGTTGGGAATAAGTTCAGTGGCCGAAGTGGTAAATAAAGCTTAGGGCAGGGAGTGATTTTGGAGCTGTGAGCAGTTGGAGATGAAAGACTGAAGTTTAGAAAAACAGTGTTTGTAGATGTGATTGAAAAATACAGTGACTATTTAAAGTTTAAAAAGTTACTTCAGAATACTTCCTTCACTTCCCCCACACACATCCCATTGTCGCCACCAGTTTGTGAAACTGTTCTGGAGTCCTTTCTGTGGACTCGCTGCTTTGGGAGTGGTACTAATGATGGAATCAGTGTGTGTCGAGCAAGGGGAGTGTGTTTAGTGGGGTTAATGACAGTATGTCTCTTACTGTAATAAATTTTAAAAATTCACTGTACTTCTCATGCCTTGTAGCTACATGATCTTTTCCCATTGTCCTCTCATGCACAGATGCTGGGAACAGATGCTGTATTTTTCTACAATTAGGGGAACAGTTTTCTTAGGGGACAAGTTAGATGCTGGAGCTGCCAAAAAGGTGTCAGTGCACCAACCTCTGCAGGGGTTTGCCTTTTGCTTGGGGGTAACAAATTCTAACTAATACCCATGAAAGAGAGTTTCAGGGACTTTAGTTTGATTTTCTGAAGAGAGGAGGCAGTCACAGTACTGTATCATCCTTTTCCATAATTCTTCAAAATTCACTGGAGAAAAAACGTATTTGCGTTTCTTTCCTACGTGCCTTTTCACCTTGGGGAATTCATTGTGGTGTTTTTTTTTTTTTTTTTTTAAATCCAAAACGTGCTTGTTTTCAGTTTGTTAGTGCTTCTGACATGAACTAGATATTTCAATCTGTTTTCCCATTTTCTTTGTCTATCTCATACAAATAAAATTTGAATGTGTTGGTGTTTCCATAGTTCAAATAATATGGAAGGAAAAGCAAAATAACACAGACTAAATAACAGAGCAAAGAGTATAAGCCTCTGCTCACTCTTTTGCCCCTGAGCCCATTCCAGTTATCCTGTTCCTGGCAAACGTAAATGTACGTGATAAAAGATGCTAACTTTTGTGTAGCAATAGATATAATTAGAAATTGTTCTGGCTCATATAGAATGATCTATGAACAGTGAACCTAAAAAATCCAACTTGTGCCTTCCAGTGGCACACAGCATTTCTGTTACAAGCAATGTCTGGGAAGGTGGCAAAGCTTTGGTTCTTCAATTTATTCTTTTTTCGTTTTCATTTTGTTTGCACTACTGAAGTTGAGCCATGGCCTTCACATTGAGCTGTATTCCCTGTCCCCTTTGTAAAATTTTTCTGAGACAGGGTCTTGCTAAAGTGCTCAGTCTGGACTTAAAACTTGCAATCTTCCTGTCTCAGCCTCCCACTGTTTGGGATAAGAGGCATGTGTCACCACACCCACTTCAAGCTTGGTTTTTTCAGAGTTGGATATATTTTTTGTTTGAGGACCATTAGTTTTTTTTCCCCGCATATTAGACTAAATCATGTTTTAAATTTCAAAAAGCAGGAAGACTGAAAAGTAATTTGGTCATTTCTGCTGATTATATATGGTACTTTTTAATATTTTCTTAATTTTAAAGTGGTTTATTTATGCATGTTTGACATACTTTAGAATCTGTAGTATGAAATAATTCCTCACTTTTAGACATAATTGAAAATCTGCTCTCCAGGTTGAAAAAGTTTTCTGTGTTTGTGGATCTGTTGTTGATATACTTAGCAGTTTCCTTATTCATGTGGTGATAGAAAATATGAAATTATCCCACCCTGGTTGTTCCTTGGCTCTCTCATTTGGATTTTAAGTGTTACTAGAATGAAATATCTCCTAATCATTTATTAGAGATAAAAGACAGGCTTCTGTATGATAGATTGTTGGCAGGACTGAGTGCTATTGAACATACGTCTTGGCTCAACCTGCCAGTCGCTGTTGAGAGCCAGTAATACCAAGCTGAGTTGCACTTGCTGGTAGGAGACGCTCTGAGGTTTCCCATGTGTTGGGAGGGCCTGGGACAAAGAGGTCTTTGTGAAACTCAGCTAGAGGCTTGGCTTTGGGACAGAGGCCTTGGAGAGTCTGTGTTAACCATGGCCTGCCCAGGGGCCGCTGTCACCGCCTGTGTCCCGGGAGCCACCAACCTGGTAAGTTTGGTTCTCCAGGTTACATTCTGAGCTTCTTTGGCTTCCTCCTGCAGTTACCCTGAACACTGGAGCTGCGCAGTTACATCACGCATCTATTCTGCAGAGAGAGGTGCTCGGCACACAGTCACTGTTCTTAAAAAGCTGCTCTTTGTCTTTGCATTCTGTGGTTGTTTCTGTAGAAGACAATCACTTACCCTCTCCCTTACCTTTCTGGTTTGGTATATAAATGTAACATGCATATGCACATGTGTGTGTATGTGTGCACACACTTTGGCAAAGAGCTCTTAGTGAAGAGTATGGTGTTTAGAATTAGAAGCCCTTGATTCAGGTGCTGTATCTGCCCCTTACTGGTGCGCTGACCTTTTGAGACTCTGTTTCTATTTTCATTCCCCATCTTTGTTGGGATTGGTAGGCCTCAAATGAGGTAGTGTATTTAAAAGCATTATAAACTCCACACATATGTTAATTATTGTTATTATTTTAAATGTGCTCTCGTCACTATAATCAGATATTAGCAATGAATGCCTCATGAGTTGTTTTAACCCCAGAAAAAGACATATAAACTTACTATGGCCTACTTTGGTCATCAGAGGCATAAGGGCTACTGCTAAGTATTGAAAATCATGAGCATGGAGATTTCACACTGTGGATCTGTGAGTTGTGTTGGGTGGAGGAAGAAGGCTGAGAACAGAAACGAGTGATGGTGCAGTTTCTGTACATCCTGCTAAATCTTGAAGGACAGAGTTAACATCCTAAGAGTGACAGTGTTTTAGAACTTACGTCAATGCATCAGGAGTAGCACTTAGCGACTTTTAAGACAAAAAATTTGTGAGTCACCAAGTATACAAATAAGGGTTATACACTTTTTGGAGGGAAATTACATATCTTTTTGGGTAAAAGAGAATCTTTTGGTTACAGATAAAATGGTTAAGCAAGTCAGTATTTTTGAGGTGAGTTTACATTCTGGAAGAGGTGTGTCCTCACTGGAGCTCTGGGACTGTCTTGAGATTAAAAGTGTCAGTAGGAAATCTCTCAGGTTCAGGTCTGAGCAGCTTCTGCGTCCAGAGTTTCTGGCTGTCAGCTGGAACTTGAGCGTTGTCTATCCAATCTCACGGATGAGTCTTGTTTCATTCTTTGGCTTCATTTTCAAATGAGCTTTGTTTTTTTCCATTCAAAACTTCAACTTTTTCACTGCAAATGTTCTGAGGGATTCAAAGTTAGAGAAGTCCTGACATATTTATTAATGTGGCCCTCATGTGTATTATTATAGCCTCATTTTTGGAGTAGAACATCTCATGCATTCACCTGACCATCATATAAGCATTGTTCAGTTTTCTGAAGAAAGGTTTCATCTTGGGTTTGAATGAACTGTTGAGTTGGCTGAGTTAAGAGCTTCATACTTGCCATCTGTGAAGCAGAAAAGTAGAAGGATATGTGACTTCAGCCAACTGGCAGTGTCCCAGCCTCCCCGTGTGTAGCACATGGGAAAAAGGGTATTGGAAGACAGGTGCTGAGGAAATAAAGAGCACTTACTATGATGCATCAGACACAGTCCAGGGTTGTTTCTATATTTGGAACTTGGTGCTCTGTTCAGCTGCAGAAGGTGGCATTGCCAAGAATGATGTTACTTTGGTTTCAGGGCAGGAATTACATCAATTGCTGGAGAAATGGGGAGGAGGTAACTACCTGAGCAGGACTGTGTTGTAGACTTAGAAGTAGTGGTTTATTTTTCAGTCTCAGCAAAAGAAATATTTAAAAATTATGGAAAAAAACCAATAAAGCACATAATAATGGTAGAAAGAGCAATATATCTGAGAATAATGAATTTATGATCTCAAATTTATGAGTTTATTAAGCCAAAGAGTCTTGGCTTTACTAGCATTTTGCCAACCTGGACAAGTCCCTTAATGCTCTGAACCTCTGTTTTCTTGTTTATAAAACAGCATTGCTATAGAGATTCTGAGGTCCCTTCCAAATCTAAACTTGTATAACTCTGATTTTTCTGTGATCACACTGATTGCTTCCTTCCAGAACACAAAGGTAACAGATATTCCTTATTAATGAAAATCACCTGTAGAAATCTGTGGCAGCAAACTGTTTTGCAAAGACAGTGCACGGCTGTGGGTCTGTGAGCCTTGGACTCAGCTGATTACTGTGCTGTTGACTTTGGGTATCTGTCTCTTCATCTCCTGGCTCACTGAGGTTCTGAAAGGTAGGTGCCACATCTTGAATGTGCACTTCTGGGTAGGTAGCCTTCTTCTGCACAGCACACAAGCTTCTCAGTGATGACCCTCAAAGGTGACAGTGCCCCTGTTAAGGTGTAACCCTAGGGTACCCCTGAGGTTGGGACTTGTAATCACATAGGAAATGAGCATGATGCTATGTTAGGTCTCAGTCGGGTATTTTTTTTGGAGGGACATCATACTTTCTATCCATGCGTAGATTTTGGTAAATGGGTTTTAGACAGATTGTTTTTCAAGCTCCATCATGTGTCTTTAAAGCTTTTCACTTTCTGTAGTAGTCATTTTCCCCCAATGTTTGCAATACATTCTATTATAAATTGAGCTTGCCATCTGCCGTAAAAGAGAGTATGAAAATCAGGCTCTGTCAGTCTTTTTCTCTTCTTCATTTCTGTCAGACTCACTTTTCTCTGCTTTACATTCTCCTTGCATGTGGCAGTGATCTTGGGTCCTACAGCACCCCAGCAGATGTGGCTCTGAGGGTTCCTTAGGAGAACTGGGCTGGGGGAGACACAACTGGAGAAACAGGGTGTGGGGAAGTAGATCAATTATTCTTGTGATTCTTCTTCGTCAGTACAGAAAAGCAGATTGGTTGTTGATAATAAAATTTAGCCCAAATGGCATTTACACTGTTGTAATTCTCATTTTCACAGCAGTGCAATGTGCCTGTTAGTATTTCACATGTATCTCTGTCACTCTGTCAAATTGCTTTACTGTTGTCTATTGCTTTGCTGTTCATACTTGAAGTGCTTTTTGAGTTCGGGTGTCTGCCCCATGGACCACCTCTTGGAAAAAAGCTCTTCCAATATATGTGGATGAAATGTATCTTTTATGTGACCAACTCCTTTCACTTTTGGTTCTTTCTTTTCTGTCTATTAGTAGAAGGAATAGAATGGAAAACTATAGTTTAACATTGCAATCCAGCATCAAAATTAGATGTTTGTGTGCTCTTTCAGGTCTGACTGCTCTGTTGGAATAAAATTGTAGTTTTCAATCCCAGATAGGTGTTTTTATTTTTAAATCAATCATTTTTTTCCTTCCTTTTCTTCCTCGCTTGTATTTAAGTTACTTGCAAGTAAGTCCAGGTGGAGATTATTTTTTTATTTGCTTTTGTTATTCATCATCATCTCTTGTTAGTTTTGTTATTGCCTGTTCAGATGATATACCCAGTTGAAAATTTCCTGCCTTTAACGCAAAATAATTCAGTGTACACATGCTCATGCACAATGCTTAGATTTGAGAATTTTATAGATTAGATGATGCCCATTTACATTGGTTGAGTGATTTTTTTTTTTAAATTTTATTCTGTCATGATTGAAATACTACTGTCTTCCCGAACCACTCTCAAAGATACACCCAGAAATGTTTAACCAGCTCTCTGGGGATCTCTTAACTCTTCAGGTTGACACACGAAATTAACCATCACCAGAAGGCTTTTAGAAAAGTGCTTAATGTGCAGCATTGAATGATTCTAGAATAACACGATTCCAGGTTCTGTTTCTAGATTTCCAAAGACTGATTCTGTTCTGGGCAAGATTAAACAAACAAATGAACAAAGAAACAATGTATTTTACTGTCTCTAGTTATTAAAGAGAGATAGTAAAAGTGTCCTAGAAAAATGTTAATCTGTGTTTATTTGTGTTCACAGTGGAGTCTTAATTTCATTTGTACTTTTAATTTTGTGGAACACTTAGAACTGCTTAGTTGAGACATAAATCTCAGCTAGTTGCTTTTTCAGCATGTCTCTTAATAGAGATATTTGTACCTAACTCAGTTTTTAATAGATGTACTGAATTACTGGGAAAAGTCAGAATAATGAATTAGACATTCTGTATTTATACGACCAACACCCTGTACTTATTATCTGATTTAATGCTTATTCCAGTGAGTTATCAATCACTAACCATACAGATGATACAAGCAAGGCTTAGCAGAGTTAAATAATTTCCTCAAGGTCACATAACTGGTTGGTGGTGAAGCATGGATTTGGATCTCTGAGAGGATAAAAATAGCATAGTTGTTACTGGTGTGGGATTTGGAGTGAAAGTCTTGTTCTGTCTCTTAGTAGCTGTGCAACCTAAGGCAAGAGACTTGACCTCTTTAAACCTTCATTTTTTAGATTAATCTACTTCACAGGGCTGCTCTGAAGATTAAATTCAAATTTGCCTTTACCATGATCTGACATAGCAAGAGAGGTGCGCAGTGCCCCTGCCTACAAGGTTCTACCGTGTTAAATGAGAGATGGACCATGAAGGTGAAATGTGAACAAAATTTTATATGTTTTACAGTATGTGATAAAATGTTAAACCATGAAGTCTTGGTAAAAAAGAAGCCTCATGTAGTACATGAAGTATATTAGAGCTTCATGGTAGAGCTGGGAGAGGGAAACTCATCTTTACTTCTAGCACATTGCGAATGTTAGAGCAAATTGTTTTCCTCTCATGTTACTTCTGTGTTCCTCTTTCTGCTTTTAATCTGTTCATGCATTCATTAAACATCTGTTGCAAGACACTATCCCAGGCACATTTACTGGGGACTTACAGGATGGAGAACTGAGCTGTGGTAGTTGTTCTGATCACAAGGCCTGGAACTTACGGCTAAACAGGAGGAGAGACAGGTCTGTATAGACTTAATTATAATGCAGAGCGAAAACTGAAACAATAGTGCTCTGAATTGGGGAGGCTTTGTGAGAGAGTGGACAGTGGAGTTCACTAATGCAAATGAGAAGGGTTTGTCTCGCTCACTGTTTCCCTAAGCAAGAAGTCCAGTGCCTAGCATACAGTAGGCCCTTGGTGTAGTGAATTGGAGCTGATGTGCAAGCCTTGCTCACTTGGAAGATCTGTATGTCTGTTTTTTGTTGTGGCTCCTCTGCCTCTTTCAAACACAGTAGGATCAGAACAGTAGGTTCAGAGCATAGACTACAAAGACATCCTGCTCTTAGTTCCTGTTTCTGCTACTTATTAGCTGTTTGATCTTAGCTTCTCTATACCTCAGCTTCCTTATCTATAAAATGGGGATAATAATATTTCCTAGCATTATTAAGTAGGGAAAAATAAAATCATAAAGAATTTAGACTGGACTACATTCTTGGAGTAGTAATTGCTTAATAGATATTAGCAGTTCTATTTTTGATTTAGACATATTTTATTGTGAGTTCATTTATTAGTAATGTTGCCTCACAAATACTGTTGCCAGCAAGAATAGAATTTTCCTGTATACTTTCTTATTTACAGTGGCCAAGAGGGAAGGTGACTTATTTTAGGTAGCATGGTGTTTATTCATGATCTGCTCTTGGTTTAAAGCAGAGACCATCAGGTCCTGGTGAATGCCACGGCGAGTTGACATGTATTTTGCTAATTACAAATCTTGCTTCTTGGAGGCCCCTTTAACTACTAAAATGACCTGCAGATTCTGATTTTTTTCTTCACTATTAATAGTTAACAAACTGTTTAATGTGCAGCAAGAAAACTAAGTGAGCCTGAAGCAGTCACAAAATGGCTTGTGAATTAGTTGTAAACTGTTTCAGTAAACACTGAAAGCATGGCAATTACTTAAAGTGATTGTCTGAGTTTCACTAAAGTATTTAAGAGAAAAAAATAATTATAAGGAACTTATTAGAAAACCTTCAATCTAGGATTTACCAACTGACTTAGTTCATAACTCAGGTGAATCTGATGATTCAGCCTTATGGGAAAACACTGCTCTCAGGTGTTATCTGGCTACAAGTTTGCCTTAGATTTTGCCTCCAGTAATGGTAAAAAAGCACCCAAATATCCTTCAGTATGACTGGTTATCAAGAGTTGGTGGTGATGTGGAATGAGAATAGCTGAGACAACGAAGCCTATGATTTTTGGTTTGCCTTCTGTGATGGTCAGTCCTGATATGTCAACTTGAGAGGATGAAGAAATGCCTGGCAGATTAGTAAAACACACGTTTGATTGTATTGGGATAGGCTATGGAGGTATGAGCTTCAATACTGTAAATATGGTTCTAGCCCTTTTCTTCTCTGACACTTTCCCCCATCCTGTTTTCTGGCTACTATGGACTAAGCAATTTTCCTCCACCACACCCTGCTGCCATGATGTTTCTGTCTTGGAATCACCTGATTGTGAACTCAATTCCACGAAATGGTGAACCAAAGTAAACCTTTCTTCATTTGAGTTGTGGATGTTGCTTGTCCCAGTAAAAGGAAAACTGACTTATATATTGGTACCAGGAATGGGATTGTTGTTGTGACTACACCTGACTATGTGGTTTAGAAGCCTTTGAAACTGGTTTGTGAGACGAGTTATGAATGATTTGGAGATGTAGGATAGCGAAGCCCTAGACAAACGCTATAAGAAGAGCATGGTGAGTGATTTTGATTGGGATTCAGAAGACCCAGATGCTGATAAGAATGTAGACAGTAAAGGCCAGGGTCAGGAATTTTCAGTTGGGAAGAAGGACTTCATTGGCATTTGGAGTAAAAGCTATGTATTTATACTCTGGCCAAAAATTTGCCTATATTTGACCGCATCTTGAAACTATAGGGCAGAAGACTGATTAATCTGGTGGAGGAAATATCAAGGCAGCCCAGTGTTCAGGTGTGGCATGAGTATTGCTGTCTTCTTTTAGATAGATTTATAGTGTGAATTTGGAGCAAAAAGCAGAGCAGAAAAATTTGAAAAGCTTAAATAAACTTTTGGCTTCAAAGAAACCAAAGTTGGGGCCAAAGGAGGTAGGATTGCTTTCAAAAAGGAAATGAGTACTTTGTAGAGACAAGAAGAAAGATGGCTCCAGGAGATCTAAGAAATCAATAAGACGCCAGTATTTCAAGCTCAAGGATACAAGTGTAAACTTTTCACTGAAGAAGTGAATCTCTGGGACCCTGGCTTGACAAGGATCTATCGCCTAGGGAAATGGTTCCCCAGGATCCATTTTTCTCTACTTAGCCACCCAGGATTCATTTCAGTCTGCTTAGAGAAGCCACTACAGCAGTGGTCCAAGGGCCTGACTACTGTTTCTACTTGGTGTTAATTATATGTTGCTGGTCTTATTGGTATGCAAAGTGCAAGATTGTGGAGCCAGGGAGGCTTGCATCCAGATTTCAAATGAGGTCAGACAAGGAGACCTTCAGAGGGAAGTAGGAGAAACTCTCGGAATGATATTGAAGGTGGAGTAGAGACCCCAGGAAGTTGGAGATGTTGGAACCATAGAATATGATGAGTAAAGCTACAGGTTGTGAGCAGAACCAGCATAAGAGGAGACACATGGGCTGCAACTAGCAAGGTCACATAGGTGGGGACACCCATACCGTTTGGAATTCACTCTTACTTCCATGTGCCTCAGATGCTGGACATGGGGCTCTAAGACTTAATGTTTGGCTTTCTGGGTTTCAGTTTTGTTTTGCTTTTATTTTTTTCTGTCTCCTGTTTCCCCTTTTGGAATGAAAAATTTACCCTGTGCCACCATAATTTGAGATTATGTAATTTTTATTGTCTTTTATTTTATTTTTACAGAGGTCATAGCTAAGACTTTGCCTTGAGTCTCATGGAAGAAGACTGAGGCTTTTTAGCAATTCTGGGACTGGTGAGACTTTAGAGCAGGGATTATTGTGTTTCAGTTGCACATGAGGTAGTTTTATCATTTAGGCAAAATTATTATTATTGTGTTTATTTGGAAACTGTGGTTTTAGGAGAGATGTTTTAGTGTAGAAAGGAGTGAATTGTGACCATTAATCCTGTTGTGTCAACTCGACTGGATTAAAAAATACCTAGCAGATTATTAAAATATTTTTTTGGATTTAAAAATTTTTATTTTAAAAACAAAACAAAAGATAAAAATGATACAGAATTTTTAAAAAAATAGTAAGAAATTAACACTAGTTAATATATTGCATATTTAGTATTTTTTCAGGTTACAAGATTTAGGCATAAAAATGATCAAACAAACAATGATAGCACAATCTGTTTCTTTTGCGGAACTTACAAAGATTAGTAGTGTAGTTATCTATCTTGTATATATATATATGTACATATACACATATATATGTGTACCTGTGTACCTATAGTCCTTTCCCTTCTTCCTTTTCTCCTTTCCCCTATCCCAGGTGTTCTTTCCTTTTGATAACTTTCTTTCTGAACATTCTTTTGGGTGTGTCTGGATGGGTCATTACGGCTTGACCTTGGGAACTATATATGGCCTCTGGCCTCCTTTCTTTCTGACATCATTCCCCTGTTCTTTTTCCCAGCCACCATAAACTAAGAAATGTTGCTCCACCATACCCTTTTACCATGTTTATTCCTTGGAGCCAGCCAATCATGGACTGAATCCCATGAAACTATGAGCCAAATTTAACTTCTCCTCCATGAAGTGGTGGAAAAGCTGACAAATATACTTTTGTAAGTCATCAATGGTGGCAAAACCACCACTATTTATTGGGCAATGATAGGAAATAGTATAACTAGATTTTCTACAAGACAATTTTTTTAGATAAGTGAAAACTATAAATGAAAAAGATAATTTTATCAGTTCTTGTCTGGCAAGTAGAAGTGATTTATTTATGAATAAAATTGCAAAAGAATACTGAGAATACTTTTGAAGCAAAATAGCCTGACTGCAGGTTAGAGGAAATAGGTACATTCTGAAGGCGTGCACAGCTGAGATACAAAGAATAGTCAGCTTGATTGTCTATATAGCCACTGATCATATAGCATTAGACATACATTCACTGTGTAGAGAACTACTGAATATCCTCTGCTTTCACTTCACCACTATGGCATTGTCTTACGTAGCTTTCTAAAACTCACATGATTTTACCACTTCCTGCTTGAAACCCTCAGTATTTCCTTATTGGACTATAAGAGAAAGTCTAAATACCTTATTAAAGTTTATAGGGCCATGCATGATTTATCTCCTATCTCTTTTATAGTTTCCTTTCTCTTATCATATTTTCATGCTCTATGCTCTAGACTACTCGAAGTCTAAACATACAGCTTTCTGAAGTTCTCTGAGCAAATACCCTGAACATTATTCTGTTATTGTCCCTAGCATAGTACCTCACAGGGTCTCAGTGCACAGTAGGTGTTTAACACATGCTTGTTAGATGTATGAGCACATCAATACACAGTTATGGTAATTAACTCTTTTATATGTGGGCTTTCCCTTTGGCACGTAAACCTACTAAATTCTATGTTATAGTATATATACAGTTGTTTTCCACATCATAAATACTCATTAAGAATTTGTGAATAAATCAACAATTTGGCAGCATTACAGATTATATGGCATATTCCTAGTCACCTCTTTATCCATGCAATTGAAGGGAGATTGGATATCAAACATATTAAATAACGTTTGATTTTCTTGGAATTTTTAAAATTATCAAGCCAAAGAATGACTGTTCGAATCTTGAGACATGGGAAATTTGGCATATTTATCTAGGTTCCTCCCTTTCCCAGAGAATACTTTTGTTTATTTCTGTATGCAGTGTCTGTCAGCATCAAACTTAACGCTCAGGCAAATCACACAGATTTAGGCAGAAATGACACCTGTACAGTTATTTGCCTACTAGATAAAACCTCATCTGGGCTGAGAAAGCAGTTACATATTTTGCACTGTGTGAGAACTTTGGTTTGAGTTGAATTTCCTAGAAAAACAAAGATACTGAATTATCATTGCATGACTTTACATAGTTTGATTTTGACCAGAGACCGAAAGGAATGCTTGGAAGTTTGTCATGCTCACCTGCACTGAGGTGAAGTGTCACCAAGCCAAACCACAGGTTCCTGTTCAGACACCTTCAGCAGGACACAGATGACTTCCTTCTGACACTGAGCTCCAGCTGCTTGGTAGGGAGAATGAAGCAAATGTATTTACATGGAGCATCCCATTTATTTTGGGGAACATTTTTATGATAAAATAAACCTAGAACTATTCATTTTAACTACAAAATCCTTGGGATCCTTTAAAGCACAGTTTTATAGAGGTGTTTTGAGGCTGAGTGGATGTTTTGTTATCCAGTCTGATAAATATTTTGAAGAGCATGCACAGTAGACTAAAGAATTGGTTTGAAACATGGCAGATTTAATGACTGAGTACAGGCATTTTCAGTTCAGTGTACACATTTAATAACAAAGCCTTTTAGTCTTTTGACTTCATTGATAACTAAGACTGTGAGGTTCCCCTGTGGTGCTTCTGGGTGACGAAGGACAGTAATTCAGTCTTGAACTTCACCTTGTTGACCAAGAAGCCAGTTGGGACTTAGACTGAGAGCAAAATGCCTTTCTGCCCTTGAGAATGAGCTAAGTCATGAACTGCTTTATTTAGAGCCAGTTGGAGGTAGCATGCTGTTGGCAGTTCCAAACTATTTAAAAAACAAAAGTTATGGTTATTAATTTTTGAAGCCACAAAGGCATGAATCAACATTATAGCAGTGTCAGTATCTCAGTAGGAACTGGTTTCAACTGAACTATGCAGGCAAAATAAATGTTTGCAGATTGTTTGGACAGAATGTCATGCACTGAGCTTCAATTTATTCCCCAGCAACCTTACTTTTGAAACAGAACTATGAACACTGCAGGCCTTAGCAAATAACTTATGTTTGCAGGTATTTGCAGCACAGATCCACAGTGTTTTCAGTAGGGATGGAACAGCCTGCGATGTGCCTCTGAACATCTGCTAGACATATTTCACCATGTTGGCATAGGCCATTTTAAAATGGGTCAGTCACATGTGTTGTTTAGATGGGACTGTGAAACAGAAAGACACTTCTTCAGCTAATGGATTGAATTATGACAAGCAGAGTGACCTTGACAGTCTTGAACATTGTAACATTCTTTGGCTGATTTTTACCAGATACTTTTTCTTAAACTTCTAAGATTGTGTGTGCTGCGTCCTAGTCCATCCACGCCTTGTGACAAGGTCCATGGGTGGAGAAGAGCGCTTCAAGGAATCGCTTCTCCAGGAAAAGGACACCACATGTGGGAATTGGGCGCGAGGATCTTGGAATGTTTTGTACTGATAATTGTAATTTGTGTAATTCACATATATATATTTTCATGTAATACTCAATATGAAATCGAAAATAGAAACTCCAGAGGAGTTACTAGAAACCCTCTAGATAACCCCTTTGTGAAAACTAATTGTGAAATTTTACTTTCTGTGAGTAGTATGAGAGTTTATACAAAAGCTTTAAATGAAAGAGCTCATGGAGGAGGATTTGCGGGGTTCCTGTGAGACAACTGCCCTGAGACACTGGACAGGCAGCCAGAGACGGGCAACTAGGACACATATGTTACGCCACCGGCTGCCTAAGACAGGCACAGGACCAATTACTGTCCTGCAGGCCCATGACGGGTAAGGCCTGGTTGGGTTCATATGAAGAGTCCTTGACCCAAGACAGGCGCTGTCCTACAGGCAGCCGAAGACGGGCAACTAGGACACATATGTTACGCCACCGGTCGCCTAAGACAGGCACAGGACCAATTGCTGTCCCACAGGCCCATGACGGGTAAGGCCTG
>PVLA01016530.1:0-20412 GCA_004027455.1 Hydrochoerus hydrochaeris
GATAGAAGTACTGAATTCCTGATGCATGCACTTTCAAAACACTGTGTTTGGGTTGTATTTCAAGTGTGTCCTGGGTATTTCCCAAGAAGTTTAAAGGCATTTTGTAGGAAGCATGTTTTATATATTGGCTTCTATTCATTCTTATGATGATGAATGTGTAAATCTCTGGTGTAGCACACAGAAGAACTGAATTCCTAGCGCATGTGTTTTCAAATCTCTGCATTTTAGTTCTATTAGAAGGGTGTTCTGTGTTTCTCAAGAAGGATAAAGTCATTTCCTTAGAAGTGGCTTTAGTGCCATGGCTTTCATTAGTTCTCGTTAGGAAGAATGTGTAAATTATTTGTCTACCAAAGAGTACTGAATTCCCACTGCTTGAACTTTGAAAACACTGTGTTATGGTTCTACAGCAAGTGTGTGTTGTGTTTCACAAGAAGCATAAATGTATTTTGAAGGAAGTGGGTTTTCTTCCTTGTCTCCCATTCATTTGTATTATAATGAATGAGTAAATATCCTGTGTATCACACAGAATAAATGAATTACTGCTGCATGCACTTTCATAGCACTGAATTTTGGTTCTATTTCAAGAATATTCTGTGTATTATACAAGAAGGATAAAGGCATTTTGCAGGAAGCTGGTTTTATGTATTGGCTTACATTCATCCTCATTTTGATGAATGAGTAAATCTCTTGCATAGCACACAGCACTACTGAATTCCTGCTACGTGCACTTTCAAATCCCTGTGTTTTGGTTGTATTTCAAGTGTGTGCTGTGTTTCACTAGAACTAAAAAGCCATTTTGTAATAAGCGGTTTTTGTGTTTTGACTTCCATTAGTTCTTATTGTGATAAAAATGTAAATCATTGTGTAACATAGAGAACTAGAGATTCCTGCAGCATGAACTTTCAAAACAATGCATTTTGGTTGTATTCAAGTGTGTCTTGTGTTTTAAAAAGCATAAAGGTATTTTATAGGAAGCGGGTTTTGTGCCTTGGCTCCCCTTCATTAGTATTATAATGAATGTGTAAATGTCTTGTGTAGCACACAGAACAAATGAATTACTGCTGCATGCACTTTCAAAGCACTGCATTTTGGTTCTGTATGAAGTTTGTTCTGTGTTTCTCAAGAAGAATAACGGCATTTCGTTAGAAGTGGGTTTTGTGCACTGGTTTCCATTAGTATTCATTAGATTGAATGATTATATTATTTCTCTACCAGAGAGAAGTACTGAATTCACCCTGCTTGTACTGGGAAAACACTGCTTTGTCATTCTACTGCAAGTGTGTGCTGTGTTTCACAAGAAGCATAAATGTATTGTGTGGGAAGTGGGTTTTTTGCCTTGGCTCGCATTCATTCTTATTATACTGAATGTGTAAATGTCTTGTGTAACACAGAGAACAAATGAATTACTGCTGGATGCACTTTGAAAACACTGCGTTTTGGTTCTATTTCGAGGGTGGGCAGTGTATGTCACATGAAGTAAAATGGCATTTCTTGGCAACATTGTTGGGCGCATTGCCTTCCATTCATCCTTTTTAGGATGAATGTGTAAATCACTTATGTAGCAGAAAGAAGTACTGAATTCCTGATGCATGCACTTTCAAAACACTGTGTTTTGTTTCAATTCAAGTGAGTTCTGTGTATTTCACAAGAAGGATAATGGCAATTTGCAGGAAGCATGTTTTATGTATTAGCCTCCATTCATTCTCATTATGATGAATGTGTAAATCTCTTCTGTATCACACAAAACTAATGAATTCCTGCTACATGTACTTTCAAAACTCTGTTTTTTGCTGCTATTTCATGTGTGTTCTGTGTATTTCACAAAAAGGATATAGGCACTTAGTAGGAAGTGGATTTTGTGTTTTGGCTTCCTTTCATTCTCATTATGATGAATGTTTAAATGTCTTGTATAACACACAGAACAAATGAATTACTGCTGCATGCACTTTGAAAACACTGTCTTTGGTTCTATTTCAAAGGTGTGCAGTGTATTTCAAAAAAGTTAAAGGCATTTTATAGGAAGCGGGTTGTGTGCATTCCCTTCCATTCATTCTTATTCAGGTGAATGTGTAAATCACTTAAGTAGCAGAGAGAAGTACTGAATTCCTGCTGCATGCACTTTCAAAACACTGTTTTATTGGTTATATTTCAAGTGTGTTCTTTGTATTTCACAAGAAGGATAATGGCAGTTTGTAGGAAGCGGCTTTTGTGTATTATCCTCCATTAATTCTCTTTACAATGAATGGGTAAATCTCTTCTGTAGCACATGAAACTACTGAATTCCTGGTGCATGCACTTTCAAAACTTTGTGTTTTGCTTCTATTTCAAGGGTGTTCTGTGTATTTCACAAGAAGTACATAGGCATTTTGTAGGAAGCGGGTTTTGTGTTTTGGCTTCCATTCATTCTCTTTATGATGAATTTGTAAATGAAAACACTCAGTTTTGGTTCCATTTCAATGGCGTGCACTGTATTTCACATAAGGTAAAAGCATTTCATACGAAGAGGGTTGTGTGCATTGCCTTCCATATATTCTCCTTAGGATGATTGTGTAAATCACTTATGTAACATAGAGAAATACTGAATTCCTGCTGCATGCACTTTCAAAACACTGTTTTTTTGGTTCTATTTAAGTGTGTTCTTTGTATTTCACAAGAAGATTAATGGCAGATTATAGCAAGCAGTTTTAGTGTATTATCCTGCATTAATTCTCTTTATGATGAATGGGTAATACTCTTGTGTAGCACACAAAACGACTGAATTCCTGCTGCATGCACTTTCAAAACATTGTGTTTTGCTTCTATTTCAAGGGTGTGCTGTGTATTTCACAAGAAGTATATAGGTATTTTATAGGAAGCAGGTTTTGTGTTTTGGCATCCTTTCATTCTCTTTATGATGAATGTGTAAATGTCTTGTGTAACACACAGAAGAAATGAATTATTGCTGCATGCACTTTGAAAACACTGTGCTTTGGATACATTTCAATGATGTGCACTGTATTTCACATAACGTAAGAAGCATTTCATAGGAAGATGGTTTTGTGCATTGCCTTCCATTCATTCTTATTTGGATGAATGCCTAAATCACTTATGTAGCAGAGATAAGTACTGAATTCCTCAGGCATGCACTTTTAAAACACTGTTTTTCGTTTCAGTTTCAAGTGTGTTCTGTGTATTTCACAAGAATGATAATGGCAATTTGTAGGAAGCGTGTTTTGTGTATTAGCCTCCATTCATTCTCATTATGATGAATGTGTAAATCTCTTGCATATCACACAAAACTACTCAATTCCTGCTACATGCCCTTTCAAAACTTTATGTTTTGCTGTTATTTCAAGTGTGTTGTGTGTATTTCACAAGAAGGATATAGACATTTTGTAGGAAGTGGGTTTTGTGTTATGGCTTCCTTTCATTCTCATTATGATGAATGTGTAAATGTGTTGTTTAACACACAGAACAAATGAATTACTGCTGCATGTGCTTTGAAACCACCGTGTTTTGGTTCCATTTCAATGGTGTGTAATGTATTTCACATAAGGTAAAAAGGCATTTCATAGGAAAAGTGTTGTGTGCATTGCCTTCCATTCATTCACATTAGGATGAATGTGTAAATCACTTATGTAGCAGAGAGAAGTACTGAATTCCTTCTGCATGCAATTTCAAAACACTGTGTTTTGGTTCCATTTCAATGGTGTGCACTGTATTTCACATAATGTAAAAAGGCATTTCATAGGACGAGGGTTGTGTGCATTGCCTTGCATTCATTCTCATTAGGATGAATGTGTAAATCACTGATATAGCAGAAGGAAGTACAAATTCCTGATGCATGCACATTCAAAACACTGTGTTTTGGTTCTATTTCAAGTGTGGTATGTGTATTTCACAAGAAGGATAATGCATTTTGTATGAAGCAGGTTTTATATATTAACCTCCATTCATTCTCATTAGGATGAATGTGTAAATTGCTTGTGTAGCACACAAATCTATGAATTCCTGCTACATGTGCTTTCAAAACTCTGTGTTTTGCTGCTATTTCAAGTGTCTTCTATGTATTTCACAAGAAGGTTATAGGCATTTTGTAGGAAGCGGGTTTTGTGTTTTGGCTTCCATTCATTCTCATTATGATGAATGAGTAAATGTCTTATGTAACACACAGAACGAATGAATTACTGCTGCATGCTCTTTGAAACCACTGTGTTTTGGTCCCATTTCAATGATGTGCACTGTATTTTGCATAAGGTATAAAGGTATTTCGTAGGAAGAATGTTGTGTGCATTGACTTCCATTCATTCTCATTAGGATGAATGTGTAAATCCCTCATTAGGATGAATGTGTAAATCCCTTATTTAGCAGTGAGAAGCACTGACTTCCTGCTGCATGCACTTTCAAAACACTGTGTTTTGGTTCTATTTCAAGTGTGTTCTGTGTATTTCACAAGAACAATGATGGCATTTTGTAGGAAGCATGTATTATGTGTTAGCCTCCATTCATGTTCATTATGATGAATGTCTAAATCTCTTGCATAGCACACAAAACTACTGAATTCCTTCTACATGCACTTTCAAAACTCTGCATTTTGCTTCGTTTTCAAGTGTGTTCTGTGTATTTCACAAGAAGAATATAGGCATTTTGAGGAAGCATATTTTGTGTTTTGGCTTCCATTCATTCTCATTATGAAGAATGTGTAAATGTCTTGTGTACCACACAAAACAAATGAATTACTGCTGCATGCACTTTGAAAAAACTGTGTTTTTGTTCCATTTCAATGGTGTGCACTGTATTTCACATAAGGTAAAAAGGCATTTCATAGGAAGAGGTTTGTGTGCATTGTCTTCCATGCATTCTCATTAGCATGAATGTGTAAATCACTTATGGAGTAGAGAGAAGTACAGAATTCCTGTTGCATGAACTTTCAAAACAGTTTTGGTTCTATTTCAAGCATGTTCTGTGTATTTCAAAAGAAGGATAATGGCATTTTGTAGGAAGCGTGTTTTATGTATTAGCCTCCATTCATTCACATTAGGATGAATATATAACTCACTTACGTAATAGAGAGAAGTACTGCACTCCTGCTGCATGCTCTTTGAAAACACTGTGTTTTGGTTCCATTTCAATGGTGTGCACTGTATTTCACATGACATAAAAAGGCATTTCTTAGGAAGAGGATTGTGTGCATTGCTTTCCATTAATACTCATTCGGATGAATGTGTAAATCACTGATGTAGCAGAGAGAAGTACTGAATTCCTACTGCATGCACTTTCAAAACACTGTGTTTTGGTTTTATTTCAAGTGTCTTCTGTGTATTCCACAAGAAGGATAATGATATTTTGTAGGAAGCGAGTTTGATGTATTAGACTCCATTCATTCTCATTATGATGCATGTTTATATCTCCTGTGTATCACACAAAACTACTGAATTCCTGCTACATGAACTTCAGAACTCTGTGTTTTGCTTATATTTGAATTGTTTTTGGTGTATTTCACAAGAAGGATTTAGGCATTATGTAGGAAGCACGTTACGTGTTTTGGCTTCCATTCATTGTCATTATTATAATGAGAAAATGTCTTGTGTAACACACAGAAGAAATGAATTACTGCTGCAGGCACTTTATAAACACTGTGTTTTGGTGCCATTTCAATAGTGTGCACTGTATTTCACATAAGCTAAAAAGGCATTTGTTAGGAAGAGAGTTGTGTGCATTGCCTTCCACTCATTCACATTAGGATGAATGTGTAAATCACTTATGTAGCAGAGAGAAGTACTGAATTCCTGCTGCATGCACGTTCAAAACACTGTGTTTTGGTTGCATTTCAATGGTGTGCCCTGTATTTCACATAAGGTAAAAAGGCATTTCATAGGAAGAGGATTGTGTGCATTGCCTTCCATTCATTTTCATTAGGATGAATGTGTAAATCACTTATGTAGCAGAGAGAAGTACAGAATTCCTGCTGCATGCACTTTCAAAACACTGTGTTTTGGTTCTCTTTCAAGTGTTTTCTGTGTATTCCACAAGAAGGATAATGGCATTTTGTAGGAAGCGAGTTTGATGTATAAGCCTCCATTCATTCTCATTATGATGAATGTGTAAATCTCTTGCATAGAACCTAAAACTACTGAATTCTGGCTGCATGAACTTTCAGAACTCTGTGTTTTGCTTCTAGTAAAATTGTTTTCTGTGTACTTCACAAGAAGGATATAGGCATTTTGTAGGAAGTGCGTTTTGTGTTTTGGCTTCCATTCATTCTCATTATGATGAATGTGTAAATGACTTGTGTAACACACAGAAGAAATGAATTACGGCTGCATGCACTTTGAAAACACAATGTTTTGGTTCCACTTCAATAGTGTGCACCCTATTTCACATAAGGTAAAGTGCCATTTAGTAGGAATAGGGATGTGTGCATTGCCTTCCATTCATTCTCATTAGGATGAATGTGCAAATCACTTATGTAGCAGAGAGAAGTACTGAATTCCTGCTGACTGCTCTTTGAAAACACTGTGTTTTGGTACCATTTCAATGGTGGGCACTGTATTTCACATAAGGGAAAAAAGGCATTTCGTAGGAAGAGGGTTGTGGGCTTTGCCTTCCATTCATTCTCAATAGGATGAATGTGTAAATCACTTATGTTGCAGAGAGAAATACTGAATTCCTGCTCCAAGCACTTTGAAAACACTGTGTTTTGATTCTATTTTAAGTGTGTTCTGTGTATTTCACAAGAATGATAATGGCATTCTGGAGGAAGCGGGTTTTATGTATTAGCCTCCATTCATTCTCACTGTGATGAATGTGTAAATCTCTTGCATAGCACAAACAACTACTGGATTTCCACTACAGGCACTTTCAAAACTCTTTGTTTTGCTCCTATTTCAAGTGTGTTTTGTGTATTTCACAAGAAGGATAAAGGAATTTTGTAGGAAGTGGGTTTTGTGTTTTGGCTTCCATTCATTCTCATTATGATGAATGTGTAAATGCCTTGTGTAACACACAGAACAAATGAATAACTGGTCCATGCACTTTGAAAACACTGTGTTTTGGTTCCATTTCAATGGTGTGCACTGTATTTCATATAATGTAAAATAGGCAATTCATAGGAAGAGTGTTGTGAGCATTGCCTTCCATTCATTCTCATTAGGATGCATGTGTAAATCACTTATGTAGCAGAGAGAAAAACTGAATTCCTGCTGCATGCACTTTCAAAATATTTTGTTTTCATTCTATTTCAACTGTGTTCTGTGTATTTCATCAGAAGGAAAATTGCTTTTTGTTTGAAGCAGGTTTTATGTATTTGCCTCCATTCAATGTCATTATAATGAATGTGTAAATCACTTGCATAGCACACAAAACTACTGAACTCCTGCTAAATGAACTTTCAAAACTCTGTGTCTTGCTTCTATTTCAATTCTGTTCAATGTAGTTCACAAGAAGAATACAGGCATTTTGTCAGAAGCGGGTTTTGTGTTTTGGCTTCCATTCATTCTCATTATGATGATTGTGTCAATGTCTTGTGTAACACACAGACCAAATGTATTACTGCTGCATGCACTTTCAAAACTCTGAGTTTTGCTTCTATTTCACGTGTGTTCTGTATATTTTGCAAGAAGGATATAGGCATTTAGAAGGAAGCGTGCTTTGTTCATTGCCCTCCATTCTATCTCATTATAATGAATGTGTAAATCACTTATTTAGCAGAGAGAAGTACTGAATAACTGCTGCATGCACTTTCTAAACACTGGGTTTTGGTTCCATTTTAATGGTGTGCACTGTATTTCACAAAAGGTAAAAAGGCTTTTTGCAGGAAGAGTATTGTGTGAATGGCCTTAATTTCATTCTCACCATGATGAATGTTTAAATCCCTTATGTACAACAAAGAAGTACTGAATTCCTGCTGCATGCCCTTTCAAAACACTTTGCTTGGTTTTTTTCAGGTGTGTTCTTTGTATTTCACAAGAAGGAAAGTGGCACTTTTCAGTAAGCAGTTTTTATTTATTAGCCTCCATTCATTCTCATTATGATGAATGTGTAAATCTCTTGAGTAGCAAAAAAAAAAACCCTACTGAATTCCTGATACAAGCACTTTTAATCTCTGTGTTTTGCTACTATTTCAAATGTGTTCTCTGTATTTCACAAGAAGGATATAGGTGTTTTGTAGGAAGTGAATTTGTGTTTTGGCTTCCATTCATTCTCATTATGATAAATATGTAAATGTCTTGTGTAACCACAGAACAAATGAATTACAGCTGCATGCACTTTGAAAATACTGTGTTTAGGTTCCATTTCAATGGTGTGCACTGTATTTCACATAAGGCAAAAAAGGCTTTTCATACGAAAAGTTTTCTGTGCATTGCCTTCCTTTTATTCTCCTTAGGATGAATGTCTAAGTCACTTATGAAGCAGAGATAAACACTGTATTCCTGCTGCATGCTCTTTGAAAACAAGGGGTTTTGGTTCCATTTCAATGGTGTGCACTGTATTTCACCTAATATAAAAAGGCATTTCATAGGAGGAGTTTTGTGTGCTTTGCCTTCCATTCATTCTCGTTAGGATGAATGTGTAAATCACTTATGTAGCAGAGAGAAGTACTGAATTCCTGTTGCATGCACTTTCAAAACACTGCGTTTTGGTTCTATTTCAAGTGTGTTCTGTGTATTTCACAAGAAGTATATCAGCATTTTGTGGGAAGCGCATTTTTTGTTTTGCCTTGCATTCATTCTCATTATGATGAATGTATAAATGTCTTGTGTAGCACACAAAACTACTGAATTCCTGCTACATGCACTTACAAACTATGTTTTGCTTCTATTTCAAGAGTGTTCTGTGTATTTCACAAGAAGTATATAGGCATTTTGTAGGAAGCGGGTTTTGTGTTTTGGTTTCCATTCATTATTATTATGATGAATGTGTAAATGTCTTGTGTAACACAGAGAAGAAATGAATTACTGCTGCATGCACTTGGAAAACACTGTGTTTTGGTTCCATTTCAATGGTGTGCACTGTATTTCACATAAGAAAAAAAGGCATTTCATAGGAGGAGGGTTGTGTGCTTGGCCTTCCATTCATTGTCATTAGGATGAATGTGTAAATCACTTATGCAGAAGAGAGAAGTACTGAATTCCTGCTGCATGCACTTTGAAAACACTGAGTTTTGGTTCTATTTCAATTGTCTTCTGTGTATTTCACACGATGGGTATAGGCATTTTGTAGGAAGCGGGTTTGTGTTTTGGCTTCCATTCATTCTAATTATGATGAATGTGTAAATGTCTTATGTAACACACAGAACAAATGAATTACTGCTTCATGGACTTCAAAACCACTGTGTTTTGGTTCTATTTCAAGTGTTTTCTGTGTATTTCACAAGAAGGATAATGGAATGTTCTAGGAAGTGGGTTTTATATATTAGCCTTGATTCATTCTCATTATGATGAATGTGCATATCTCTTGCATAGCACACAAAACTACTGAATTCATGCCACATGCACCTACAAAACTCTGTGTTTTGGTTCTATTTCAAGTGTGTTTTGTGTATTTCACAAGAAGTATATAGGCATTTTGTAGGAAGCAGCTTTTGTTTTTTGTTTTCCAATCATTTTCATTATGATGAATGTGTAAATCTCTTGTGTAACACACAGAACAAATGAATTACTGCTGCATGCCCTTTGAAAACACTGTGCTTGGGTTCCATTTCAATGGTGTGCACTATATTTCATATAAGGTAAAAAGGCATTTCGTAGTAAGAGTGTAGTATTCATTGCCTTCCATTCATTCTCATTATGATGAATGAGTAAATCACTTATGTAGCAGTGAGAAGCACTGAATTCCTGCTGCATGCACTTTCAAAACACTGTGTTTTTGGTTCTACTTCAAGTATGTTCTGTGTAATTCACAAGAAGGATAATGGCATTTTGTAGGAAGCGGGTTTAATATATTAGCCTCCATTCATTCTCATTATGATGAATGTGTAAATCCCGTGCATAGCACAGAAAACTACTGAATTCCTTCTACATGCCCTTTCAAAATTGTGTGTTTTGCTTCTATTTCAAGTGTGTTCCGAGTATTTCACAAGAAGGATATAGGCATTTTGTAGGAAGCGTGTCCTGTGTTTTGGCTTCCATTTATTCTCATTATGATGAATGTGTAATGTCTTGTGTAACACACAGAACTAATGAATTACTGCTGCATGCAGTTTGAAAACACTGTGTTGTGGTACCGTTTCAATGGTGTGCACTTTATTTCACATAAGGTGAAAAGGCATTTCGTAGGAAGAGTTTCGAGTTCATTGCCTTCCTTTAATTCTCATTAACAGGAATGTGTAAATCACTTAAGTAGCAGAAAGAAGTGCTGATTTCCTGCTGCATGCACTTTCAAAACACTGTGTTTTGGTACTATTTCAATTGCAGTCTGTTCATTTCACAAGAAGGATAATTGCATTTTGCAGGAAGCCGGTTTTATGTATTAGCCACCATTCTTTCTCATTATGATGAATGTGTAAATCTCTTGCATAACACACAAAACTACTGAATTCCCGATACATGCACGTTAAAAACTCTGTGTTTTTCTTCTATTTCAAGTGGGTTCTGTGTAATTCCCAAGAAGGATATAGGCATTTTGTAGAAAGCAGATTTTGTGTTTTGGCTTCCATTCATTTTCATTATGATGAATGTGTAAATGTCTTGTGTAACACACAGAGCAAATGAACTACTGCTGCATGCACTTTGAAAACATTGTGTTTAGTTTCCATTTCAGTTGTGTGCACCGTATTTCAATTGTGTTCTGTGTATATCACAAGAAGGATTTTGACATTTTGTAGGAAGCGGGTTTTTTGTATTAGCCTCCATTCTTTCTCATTATGATGAATGTGTACATCTCTTGCAAGCACACACTTGAAATAGAACCAAAACACAGTGTTTTGAAAGTGAATGCAGCAGGAATTCAGTACTTCTCTCTGCTACATAAGTGATTTACACATTCATCGTAATGAGAATGAATAGAAGGCAATGCACACAACACTCTTCCTGTGAAATGCCTTTTACCTTATGTGAAATACAGTGCACCCCATTGAAATGGAACAAAACAACAGTGTTTTCAAGTGCATGCTGTCGTAATTCATTTGTTCTGTGTGTTACACAATACATTTACACATTCATCATTATAAAACGAATGGCATCCAAGGCCCATTACCGGTTTCCTACAAAATACCTTTATGCTTTTGTAAAATGCAACACAGACTGGAAATAGATCCCAAATGCAGTGTTTTGATAGTTAATGTGGCAGGAACCAGTAGTTCTCTCTGCTAGACAAATGATATACACATTTATCACAATAAGAACTAATGGAAGCCAATGCACAAAACCAGCTTGTTATAAAACGGCTTTATACTTCTTGTGAAACACCACACACACTTGAAATTGAATCAAAACACAGGGTTTTTAAAGTGCAATAAGCAGGATTTCAGTAGCTCTGTCTGCTACACAGGAGATTTACATCTTCATCATAATGAGAATGAATGGATGCCAAAACACAAAACCCGCTTCTTACAAAATGCCTATATCCTTCTTGTTTAATTCACAGAACACACTTGAAATGCAACCAAAACACCATGTTTTGAAAGTGCATGCAGCAGGAATTCAGTACTTATCTCTGCTACATAAGTGATTTACACATTCATCCTAATGAGAATGAATGGAATGCAATGCACACAACACTCTTCCTATGAAATGCGTTTTTACCTTATGTGAAATACCATGCACACCATTGTAATGGAACCAAAACACAGTGTTTTCAACATGCATGCAGCAGTAATTCATTTGTTGTGTGTGTTACATAAGACATTTACACATTCATCATAATAAAATGAATGGGATCCAAGGAATAAAACCTGCTTCCTACAAAATACCTTTATGTTTTTGTAAAAAACAACACACACTGGAAATAGAATCCAAATGCAGTGTTTTGAAAGTTAATGCTGCAGGAACCAGTATTTCTCTCTGCTAGACATGTGATTTACACATTTAACACAATAAGAACCAATGGAAGCCAATGCACCAAACCCGCTTCTAACAAAATGGCTTTATAACTTCTTGTGAAACACAGCACTCACTTGAAATTGAACCAAAACACAAGGATTTTAAAGTGCAATAAGCAGGATTTCAGTAGCTCTGTGTGCTACACAGGAGATTTACACATTCATCATAAAGAGAATGCATGGAAGGCAAAACACAAAACCCACTTATGAAAAAATGCTATACCATCTTGTGAAATACACAGATCACACTTGAAATAGAAGCAAAACAGAGTGTTTTGAAAGTGCATGCAACAGGAATTCAGTACTTCTCTTGCTACATAAGTGATTTACACATTCATCCTAATGAGAATGAATGGAAAGCAAAGCACACAACACTCTTCCTACGAAATTCCTTTACCTTATGTGAAATACAGTGCACACCATTGAAAAGGAACCAAAACACAGTGGTTTCAAAGTGAATGCAGCAGTAATTCATTTGTTCTGTGTGTTACACAAGACATTATAACATTCATCATAATGAGAATGAATAGAAGCCAAAACACAAAACCAGCTTCCTACAAAATGCCTATATCCTTCTTGTGAAATACACAGAACACCCTTCAAGTAGAACCAAAACACAGGGTTTTGAATGCGCATGTAGCAGGAACTCAGTACTTTTGTGTGCTGCACAAGAAATTTACACATTCATCATAATGAGAATGAATGGAGTCTAATATATAAAATCTGCTCCCTAAAAAATGCTGATATCCTTCTTGTGAAATACACAGAACACACTTGAAATAGAACCAAAATGCAGTGTTTTGAAAGTGCATGCAACAGGAATTCAGTACTTCTCTCTGCTACATAAGTGATTTACACATTCATCATAATGAGAATGAATTTAAGGCAATGCACACAACCCTCTTCCTACAAAATGCCTTTTTACCTTATGTGAAATGTAGTGCACACCATTGAAATGGAACCAAAACACAGTGTTTTGAAAGTGCATGCAGCAGGAATTCGGTACTTTTCTCTGCTACATAAGTAATTTACACATTCATGCTAATGAGAATGAATGGAAGGCAATGAACACTACACTCTTCCTATGAAATGCCTTTTTACCTTAATTGAAATACATTGCTCAGCATTGAAATGGAACCAAAACAAAGTGTTTTCAAAGTGCATTCAGCCCTACTTAATTTGTTCTATTTGTTAAACAAAACATTTACCCATTCATCATAATGAGTATGAATGGAAGTGAACAAAAACAACATGCTTCCTACAAAACGCCTATATCCTTCTTGTGAAATGCAAAGAACACACTTTCAATAGAAGCAAAACACACAGTTTTGAAAGTGCATGTAGCAGGAATTCAGCAGTTTTATGTTTTCTGCAAGAGATTTACAAATTCATCATAATGAGAATGAAAGGATGCTAATACATAAAACTGCTTCCTACAAATTGCCATTATCCTTCTTCTGAAATACACAGAACACACTTGAAATAGAACCAAAACACAGTATTTTGAACGTCGATGCAGCAGGAATTCAATACTTCTCTCTGCTACATAAGTGATTTACACATTCATCCTAATGAGAATGAATGGAAGGCAATGCACATATCGCACCTCCTGTGAAATGGCTTTTTCCCTCATGTGAAATACAGTGCACACCATTGAAATGGAACCAAAACACAGTGTTTTGAACGTGATTGCAGTAGGAATTCAGTACTTTTCTCTGCTACATAAGTGATTTACACATTCATCGTAATGAGAATGACTGGAAGGCAATGTACAAAACCTCTTCCTCTGAAATGCCTTTTTACCTTATGTGAAATACAGTGCACACCATTGAGATGGAACCAATACACAGTGTTTTCCAAGTGCATGCAGCATTAATTCATTTGTTCTGTGTGTTACTTAAGACATTTACACATTCATCATAATGAGAATGGATGGAAGCCAAAACACAAAACACGCTTCCTTCAAAATTCCTATATCCTTCTTGTGAAATACACAGAACACACTTGAAGTGGAAACAAAACACAGAGTTTTGAAAGTGCATGGAGCAGGAATTCAGTACTTTTGTGTGCTATGAAAGAGATTTGCACATTCATCATAATATGAATGAATGGAGGCTAAAAGATAAAACTCACTTCCTACAAAACGCCATTATCCTTCTTGTGAAATACACAGAAAACACTTGAAATAGAACAAAAACACAGTGTTTTGAAAGTGCATGAACCAGAAATACAGTAGTTCTTTCTGCTACAAGTGATTTAAACTTTCATCCCAATGAGAATAAATGGAAACCAATTCACACAACACTCTTCCTACAAAATGCCTTTACCTTTTGTGAAATACAGTGCACACCATTGAAATGGAACCAAAACACAGTGGTTTCAAGGTGCATGCAGCAGTAATTGTTTTTTTCTGTGTGTTTCACAACACATTATAAATTAATCATAATGAGAGTGAATGGAAGCCAAAACACAAAACCAGCTTCCTACAAAATGCCTGTATCCTTCTTGTGAAATACAAAGAACACACTTGAAATAGAAGCAAAACACTGAGTTTTGAAAGTGCATGTAGCAAGAATTCAGTAGTTTTGTGTGATACACAAGATTTACCCATTCATCCTAATGAGGATGAATGGAAGGCAATGCACACAACACTCTTCCTATGAAATGTGTTATTACCTATGTCAAATACAGTGCACACCATTGAAATGGAACCAAAACACAGTGTTTTGAAAGTGCATGTGGCAGGAATTCAGTACTTCTCTCTGCTTCATAAGTGATTTACACATTCATCCTAATGAGAATGAAAGGAAGGCAGTGCACACAAACCTCTTCATACGAAATGCCTTTTTAGCTTATTTAAAATACACTGCACACCATTGAAATGGAACCAAAACCCCATGGTTTCAAAGTGCATACAGCAGTAATTTGCTTGTTCTGTGTGTTACACAAGACATTTACACATTCATCAAAATGAGAATGAATGGAAGAAAACACAAAAACCGAATCCTATAAAATGCCAATATCCTTCTTGTGAAATACACAGAACACACTTGAAATAGAAGCAAAACACAGAGTTTTGAAAGTTCATGTAACAGGAATTCAGTAGTTTTGTGTGCTACGCAAGAAATTTACACATTCATCATAATGAGAATGAATGGAGGCTAAAACAAAAAACACACTTCCTAAAAAATGCCATTGTCCTTCTTGTCAAATACACAGAACACACGTGAAATAGAACCAAAACAGAGAGTTTTGAAAGTGCATGTAGCAGGAATTCTGTATTTTTGTGTGCTATGCAAGAAATTTACACATTCATCATAATGAGAATGATGGAGACTAATATATAAAACATGCTTCCTTCAAAATGCCGTTGTCCTTCTTGTGAGATACACAGAACACACTTGAAATAGAACCAAAAAACAGTGTTTTCAAAGTGCATGCAGTAGGAATTCACTAATTCTCTCTGCTAAATAGGTGATTTACACATTCATCCTAATGAGAATGAATGGAAGGCAATGCACACAAACCTCTTCCTAAGAAATGCCTTTTTACATTTTGTGAAATACAGTGCACATCATTGAAATTGAACCAAAACACTGCATTTGAAAGTGCATTCAGCAGGAATTCAGAACTTCTCTCTGCTACATAAGTGATTTACACCTTCATTCTAATGAGAATGAATGGAAGGCAAAGCACACAAAACTCTTTCTACGAAATGCCTTTTTACCATATGTGAAATACAGTGCACACCATTGAAATGGAACCAAAACATAGTGTTTTCAAAGTGCATGCAGCAGTAATTCATTTGATCTGTGTGTTACACAAGACATTTACACATTCATCATAATGAGAATGAGTGGAAGCCAAAACACAAAAACCGCTTCCTACAAAATGCCTATATCCTTCCTGTGCAATACATAGAACACACTTGAAATAGAACCAAAACACAGTGTTTTTAAAGTGCATACAGCAGGAATTCAGTAATTCTCTCTGCTACATAAGTGATTTACTCATTCATCCCAATGAGAATAAATGGAAGCCAATGCACACAACACTCTTCCTACTAAATGCCTTTCCCTTATGTGAAATACAGTGTACACCATTGAAATGGAACCAAAACAGTGTTTTCAAAGTGCATGCAGCAGTCATTAATTTGTTCTGTGTTACACAAGACATTTACACATTTATCATAATGACAATGAATGGAAGCCAAAACACAAAACCTGCTTCCTACTAAATGCCTATATCCTTCTTTATAAATACACAGAACTAACTTGAAATAGAAGTGAAACAGAGAGTTTTGAAAGGGCATGTAGCAGGAATTCAGTAGTTTTGTGTGGTATGCAAAAGATTTCCTCATTCATCATAATGAGAATGAATGGAGGCTGATACATAAAACACACTTCCTACAAAATGCCATTATCTTCTTGTGAAATACACAGAACACACTTGAAAAATAACCAGAACACAGTGTTTTGAAAGTGCATGCTGCAGGAATTCAGTACTTCTCTCTGCTACATAAGTGATTTATTTACTCGTTCATCCTAATGCGAATGAATGGAAGGCAACGCACACAACCCTCTTCCTATGAAATGCCTTTTTACCTTATGTGAAATACAGTGCACACTATTGAAATTGCACCTTAACACAGTGTTTTCAATTACTGCAGCAGTAATTCATTTGTTCTGTGTGTTGCACAAGACATTTACACATTCATCATAATGAGAATGAGTGTGATACAAGGCCCAAAACCCGCTTCCTACAAAATAGCTTTCTGTTTTGTAAAACACAACACACACTGGAAATAGAACTGAAATGCAGTGTTTTGAAAGTTAATGTGGCAGGAACCAGAAAGTCGCTCTGCTAGACAAGAGATTTACACATTTATAACAATAAGAACTAATGGAAGCCAATACACAAAACCCGTTTCTTACAAAATGGCTTTATCCTTTTGTGACACAAAGCAATTACTTGATAATGAACCAAAACACCGGGTTTTTCAAGTGCAATAAGCAGGATTTCAGTAGCTCTGTGTGCTACACAGGAGATTTAAACATTCATCATAATGAAAATGAATGGAAGCCAAAACACAAAGCTCACTCCCTACAAAATGCCGATATCCTTCCTGTAAGATACACAGAACACACTTGAAATAGAAGCAAAACACAGAATTTTGAAAAGGCATATAGCAGAAATTCTGCAGTTTTTTGTGCTATGCAAGAGATTTACACATTCATCATAATGAGAATGAATGGAGGCTAATATATTAAACACGCTCCCCCCAAATGCCATTATCCTTCTTGTGAAATACACAGAACAAACTTTAAATAGAACCAAAACACAGTGTTTTGAAAGTGAGTGAAGCAGGAATTCAGTACTTCTCTCTGCTACATAAGTGATTTACACATTCATCCTAATGAGAAGGAATTGAAGGCAAAGCACAGAAATCTCTTCCTACAAAATGCCTTTTTATGTTATGTGAAATAGAAAGCACACCATTGAAATGGAACCAAAATACAGTGTTTTCAAAGAGCATGCAGAAGTAATTCATTTGTTGTGTGTCTTACACAAGACATTTACACATCCATCATAAAGAGAATGAATGGAAGCCAAAACACAAAACCCGTTTCCTACAAAATGCCACTATCTTTCTTGTGAAATACACAGAATACACTTGAAAAAGAAGCAAAGCAGAGAGTTTTGAAAGTGCATGCAGCAGTAATTCAGTACTTCTCTCTGCCAAATAAGTGATTTACACATTCATCCCAGTGAGAATGAATGGAAGGAATTGAACACAACACTCTTCCTATGAAATTCCTATTTACCTTATGTGAAACACAGTGAACACCATTGAAATGGAATCAAAACACAGTGTTTTCAAAGTGACTGCAGCAGTAATTCATTTGTTCTGTGTGTTATACAAGACATTTACACATTTATCATAATGAGAACGAATGGAAGGCAAAACACCCAAACCGCTTCCTACTAAATGCCTATATCCTTCTTGTGAAATACACAGAACTCACTAGAAATAGAAGCAAAACACATAGTTTTGAAAGTGCTTGTATCAGGAATTCAGTAGTTTTGTGTGCTAAGCACGAGATTTCCTCATTCACCATAATGAAAATGAATGGAGGCTAATAGATAAAACCCGCTTCCTACAAAATGCCATTATCCTCTTTGAAAGACACAGAACACCCTTGAAATAGAACCAAAACACAGTGTTTTGAAAGTGCATGCAGCAGGAATTCAGTACTTCTCTCTGTTACATAAGTGATTTACACATTCATCCTCATGGAAATGAATGGAAGGCAATGCACAAAAACCACTTCCTACGAAATGCCTTTTTACCTTATGTGAATTACAATGCACACAATGAAACGGACCCAAAAAACAGTGTTTTGAAGGTGCTTGCAGCAGGAATTCAGTACTTCTTTCTGCTACATAAGTGATTTACATGTTCATCATAATGCGAATGAAAGGAAAGCCATGCACACAACCCTCTTCCTACGAAATGCTTTTTTATGTTATGTGAAATAAAGTGCACACTACTGAAATGTAACCAAAGCACAGTGTTTTGAATGTGCATGCAGCAGTAATTCATTTGTTCTGTGTGTTACACAAGACATTTACACATTCATCATAATAAGAATGAATGGGATACAAGGCCCAAAACCCACTTCGTACAAAATACCTTTATGTTTTTGTCAAACACAACACACACTGGAAATAGAACCAAAATGCAGTGTTTTGAAAGTTAATGTGGCAAGAACCAGAAGTTCTCTCTGCTAGACAAATGATTTACACATTTATCACAAATAGAACTAATGGAAGCAAAAGCACAAAACCCTCTTCTTACAAAATGGCTTTATACTTCTTGTGACACACAGCACTCACTTGAAATTCTATCAAAACACAGTGTTTTCAAACTGCATGCAGCACTAATTCGTTTGGTGTGTTACAGAAGACATTTACACATTCTTCATAATGAGAATGAATGGAAGGCAAAACACAAAACCAACTTCCTGCAAAATGCCAATATCTTTCTTGTGAAATACACACAACAAACTTGAAATATAAGCAAAACACAGAGTTTTGAAACTGCATGTAGCAAGAAATCAGTAGTTTTGTTTCCTACGTAAGAGATTTCCTCATTCATCATAATGAGAATGAAAGAAGGCTTATACATAAAACACACTTCCTACAAAATGCCATTATCCTTCTTGTGAAATACACAGAACACACTTGAAATGTAACCAAAACACAGTGTTTTGAAAGTGCATACCACAGGAATTCTATACTTCTCTCTGCTACATAAGTGATTTACACATTCATCCTAAAGACAATGAATGGAACGCAAAGAACACAACCCTCTTCCTACGAAATGCCTTTTTACCTTATGGTAAATACAGTGCACACCATTGAAATGGAACCAAAACACAGTGTTTTCAAAGTGCATACTACAGTAATTCATTTGTTCTGTGTGTTACACAAGACATTTACACATTCATCATACTGAGAATGAATGGAAGCCAAAACACAAAAAATACTTCCTACAAAATGCCTATATCCTTCATGTGAAATACACAGAACACACTTGAAATAGTAGCAAAACACAGAGTTTTCAAAGTGCATGTAGCAGGAGTTCAATAGTTTTGTGTGCTACACAAGAGATTTACACATTCATCATAATGAGAATGAATGGTGGTTAATACATAAATCCCTCTTCGTACAAAATGCCATTATTCTTCTTGTGAAATACACAGAACACACTTTAAATAGAACCAAAACCCAGTGGTTTGAAAGTGCATTCAGCAGGAATTTAGTACTTCTCTCTGGTACATAAGTGATTTACACATTGATCCTAATGAGAATTAATGGAAGGCAATGCACACAAACCTCTTCCTATGAAATGCCTTTTTATCTTATGTGCAATACAGTGCACACCATAGAAAAGGAACCAAAACACCATCTTTTCAAAGTGCATGCAGCAGTAATTCGTTTGTTCTTTGTGTTACACAACACATTTGCACATTCATCATAATAAGAATGAATGGAAGCCAAAACACAAAACCCACTTCCTATAAAATGCCTATATCCCTCTTGTAAAATACAAACAACACACTTGAAATAGAAGCAAAACTCAGAGTTTTGAAAGTGCATGTAGCATGTATTCAGTAGTTTTCTGTGCTATGCAAGAGATTTACACATTCATCATAATGAGAATAAATGGAGGCTAATATATAAAACACGCTTCCTACAAAATGCCATTATCCTTCTTGTGAAATACGCAGAACATGTTTAAAATAGAACCAAAACACAGTGTTTTGAAAGTGCCTGCAGCAGGAATTCAGTACTTCTTTCTGCTACATAAGTGATTTACACATTCATCC
>PVLA01016531.1:0-20410 GCA_004027455.1 Hydrochoerus hydrochaeris
AGTTTGCATCCAAAATACTTACATGTGTGCTTATCTTATTTATAAAAGTTACATATGTAATTTTTTGATAGCTTTTGAGTAAGAAAATTTATCTGGAGACTTTGTGTTAGTAAGGTGGCTGAGCAGACGCTAGGATTAAAGGCAGGTCAGTGCAGGTACCCAATGGTAAGTGCACTGTAGGATGCCAACCTGGAGTCAGACTAACAACAGGGACTCAGCAGTGTGATGAGAATGTGAGTGAAGAATGGAGATCAGCCAACTGCAGGAGAGACTGTGCATCAGTAGAGCAGCACTAAGAGATTCTGAGGGGCAGGGGAAGCTCTGAAAGGTATTTACCTTGATTACTTTGATGTTCTGGCTCTCAACAATAACTTTCAATAAATACACACTGGCCTTACTAACTTGAAATGAAAGGAATGTGGGACTGATATGAAACAAGGTAACTGTCTACTCACCGTTGACTGCTTTCCTCTGTTACCAAATCTATACCTCATACTTGACCTTGTGCCAGGTCTGCGTTGACAAGGGAATCATCAATCCCATAGGATCAATCTTAATTTAAATATGGTAAAAGACAGAGAACAAAAGAGAATTTTAATTTTAGAGAATTAAGTTTATTTGTACATTTTAGGTATACACGATGATTACATTCATCAAAGGAAATTTTTCTTACATGTATGCCTACATTTACTAATATACACATTAAATAAGATAGATTGAAGCATAAAAAGTGACCACATACTGTAATTTCTGCTGAGAGAAAAGTAATTTTATTGAATAACAAAATTTGTCTTTCTTAAACATGAGTTTGATCACTGTATCTATTTTAGAAAGTATCAGAAAGATGCTCCACTGTCAAACACTTTGACTGACATGCAAAGCCAATACGTGATTTCATAAATTATCACTTAGATCTCCTTTGGATGAGAGAATAAATTTCGTGTAAATTCCATCTTTCCATTTAATTTTCTGAGCCTGGTATTTCCTAAACACATCATAGTTCTTCCTAAACACACTGCGTATCTTCCTGGGACCACACTACTGTCTCAGGAGGTGTCTGATGTGTGAAAGATTTAATTTTTAAGGCTATTTATTGGTATGTAACAGTATGGGATAATTTCCTTTAATGCAAAAAATCGGGAGCAGAGTTGACATTTTCAATAATAAAAACACTTGAGCAACACTTACTGTTTCTGCTCTTTTGTGTCCTGTATTTGTGGCTTTTTATTTGCTTCTATTGTGTCTGTCATGGAAAGAGAAATTAATCCTCAGATGTTTTTCCAGCTTTAACTAAATAATAAGAAGAGCAGTAAGTCAAGATGTAGTGCTTTCCACAATAATGCCACTGCTTGTCATTCTGCTTTGAGCTTTGAGATTCACAAGATCTTGCACAGACAAAATTGTCATACACACCAGAACACACTGAATAAGTGAAAGTCATAGCCTCAATTTGGTGGCCTCTGCTTTGAAATTAAGTTACTAAATGGGATTTGTACAAACCAGTCAATAAAATCAAATTAACAAAGCCTTCTCATAGGGTCTAAAGGAAAGCCTCAGTGAAAATGTCTTTTAATTAATTAAGTTTGTTTGTACATTTTAGGTGTACACAATGATCACATTCATCAAAGTAAATGTTTACTTGTACATGACATAATTCTTTTTCCCTATCCCACTACCCTTCCTTCAACACCTTTTCCCCTCATTTTTACAAATGCTCTGTTTCCATTTTTTGCCTCGGTGATATCTTACACCACCTAATCATGATGCAGGGCCACGTAGACTTCCCAGCAGCAGGGAGCTTACAAAACCAAAGGGGCCTAGATCTACTCATTGCCAAAAACAAGAGGGACACACATATTTTGTGGGGCGGGGTGGGGGGGGGAACACTGGGGCTTCTAAAGAACCAACAAGGACTGATCCAAGATTTGCCCCCATGCTTCTTGCAGATTGGGCAGGAATATTAATAAACAAGGGATACTTGGCTTCACAGTGCACAATGGCTCCCTGGAAACTGCCCATCTCATCACAAGACTAATAATTCTTGGAATTGAAAATGTTTAGTGTTCATTCTGTTCTATAATGAAAGCACTGATGCTAAAACTAGGTTGGTCATACTGTGTTTGTATGACTTCATTGTTCCTCTATGTATATACTCTCTAAGACATTTTTCCTCAGCCAATTTGAGCAGCATTTGTCATATATTACTCTCAATTCCTTAGGCAGAATGCCCTCCTTTCTGCCTTCCAACTAACATCTTATTTGTTCATGAAATTGTTTTCCATCACTAAGAGAATATTTTATGAATCATAATAATTCATCATGTCAAATATTTCCCTAATTCTTTTGATTCTAAATAAGAAGAAAAGTTCACATGCCTGACCAGGCAAGTGGCCTTCCTGTTACCCCTCACGACTTCTGTGATGTCTGGTCACATGCTGCTGATCTAGGCACTGGACACACTGCACCCAGGATTTCTTTCCCTAGGCAAATGCACTGAAAGAGGGAGGAAGCAGAATAAATCTGTAACCACGATGGTAAGGACAATATTAAAATCTAAAATCTGTGCTTCCAAACACTGACTAACATGGCTTACATTCATTCTATTCATTGTGCTACATTCATTCTATGCCCTTTAGTCCTTTAAGAGAAAAACCATTTTGATTAATCAATGAAATGATCCAGTCATAAAAGTTGCACATCTTGACAAATTTGCATAGCTAACAAGTAAATAAGTCACCAAACCCAACTGTCTCTGTAACCAACATTGCATATATAGCATTAGCAAAAATTAAATGGGATGAATGTCACTAAATGTCTCCCACACTTACCTCTGCTATCTGCATGATAAAAAGAAGAAAATTCAAACAAGTACTTAAGGTCTTGTGGTACATGTATCCCTACAGCATCCTCTACTGGCCAAAAAATACATTATGCTACTTGTATAGGTAAAATAATGTTTATTGTGTCTAGTTGAATTCTCACAGCAGAGGAAATGAAAACACTGTTTGAAACTGTTGCCAATAAATATGTAACTGCCACATTTGCTGATGTAGTCAGTGATACTTTGTGAATGGGTAGGGGAAAGGTGTTTGAAAAGAGGGGAAGGGAATGAGAAAAAGAGAAAAGAGAGGAATCAAGCTATAACATGTACAGATACAAATTCTCTACAGTTAACCTGGTCATTATGGATACTTAACTGCACCATTAAACTTAAATAAAAAAGAGAGGGAAGTATAAAAATATACTAATAATAAAAACAAGGACTTTAACTAAAAGTACACAACCATATTATAGACAGTAGTTGGATTTAATAAATATTGTAAAGGAAATTTTAGTCAACTAAGTAATTTAGATGAAATGGAGAATTTCTTTAAAATAAAGACAAAAGATTGCTTGTCTCATCAGTTATGATTTTCAGTTCAAATTCTCCTTCTGCCCAATCTTACCTATATCCATCCTTCTTTCTACATATTTATTGAAAAATTCTCTATTTTAAATATAGTGTGTAGCAAGGGGTGGTATCCTGTTATCCCAGCACTTAGGAGGCTGAGGCAGGAGGATTACTGCAAGTTTGAGACCAGTCTGGGCTACAAAGTGAGCCAAATGAAAGCCTAAACTGCATAGCAATACCCTGATTGATTAATTAATTAATTAATATATTGTGCACTAAAACTTGCCTCTATGAATATTTCTGAGAGTTCTCTGCAGTGAGAAGATCCCAGCCAACCCTTGACATTGAGTGAGGGTAATAAAAACATTCTTAAGCATACCCTATTGCTGACAGATGGAGTGTGACTTGAATTCATGAGGAGATGCCCTTGATGTTTAACTTCCTAAGTCTCAAGCGGACATTCAAATGCTTGCTTAAGGATAGGAGGAGCCAACATTTTGAAATTGGCCATACTCCCCAAACTGTTATTCAGATTTAATGCAATCCTGATCAAATATCATTAGCATAACTCACAGATCTGTAAAAAAATTCCTAAAATCCATCTGGAACCAGGGGAAACCTAGGATGGCAAAGGCCATCCTGGGCAACAAAGGCAAAGCAGGAGGCATCACAATCCCTGACCTGCAATTATACTACAAAGCTGCTATAATAAAATCAGCATGGTACTGGAAAATAAACAGACCTGAGCATCAGTGCAACAGAATAGAAGATGCAGGCACAGCTGCAAACACCCTCAGCCACCTCACCTTTGATAAAGGGGCCAGACACATTCACTGGAAGAAAACTCCTTTAATAAATGGTGCTGGAAATACCAGCTTTCCACATGCCAAAGACCAACAGTAGACCCATGAATATCACCATGTACTAAACTAAAGTCACTAAAGTCAAAATGGATCAAAGATCTAATTATTAAGACAGAAACACTAAATGCACTGAAAGACAAAGTAGGTAGAAATCTTGATGACATAGAGGTAAGCAGAGAGTTTATGAACTAAAATCAAACTGCACAGAAAGTACTTCAAAGAATCAATAAATGAATTCTCATCCTACTAAAATTTTCTTGCATATTCAAAGAAATCATCAAAAGTGTGAAAAGAAAACTCAAGACTAGAGAAAAGGGTTTTGCCAATTGTCACTCTAACAGAGGACTTCTTTCTAGAACACATAAAGAACTAAAAAAATTAGGCACCCCAAATTAAAAAACCCAATCCAAAAATGGGCATCTAAGATGAATACCCACTTCTCAGATGAATACATATGAATGGCAAATATATGAAAAATATTCACCATTATTGGTCATTTGATAAATGCAAATTAAAACAACACTGAGGTTCCATCTCACACCAGAAAGAATGACTAACATCAAGAAATTAACATACAACAAATGCCGGAGAGGTTGTTGAGAAAAAGAAACTTTTACATTGTTAGTGGGAATACAGACTGGTAAAACCACCATGGAAATCAGAGTGGAAATTCCTCAGAAAACTAAGATTAGAGGTTCCTTTTGGCCCAGATATTCCCCTTCTGGGTACAGTTCACAAAGAATTGAAAACATCATATCACAGAGAAATATGTGCACCCATATTTGTAGTTAAACAATTTGTAGCAGTCAGATATTGGAAACAACTCAAATACCAATCAACTGGGGAATGAATAAAAAATGGTGGTATTTTTATATGAGTAGTAATCAGCTATAAAGAAAGCCAAACTCAACACTGCTGTAGGTAAATGGATATAACCTAGAGACCATACTCATAAGTGAAATAAACTCACATGGGTAAGACCTGCATTGTCTTGTTGGAGTAGGAAACTCAAAGTAAATAACATACAAAAGTTACAATAAATATAATGAAATGGAAAGAAATTGCTCAAAGAGAAATTATATTGTTTGATCAATTTTGCATGCCTGTATCTGGTAACCTGAGCAACTATTTTGAAGATAACACTATGCAATATAACAACCATTGTTAAATTCCTATCATCTTGTCTTAAAGTCTTGTATTACTATTGTTTGTTTTAGTGGTTGTTGATGATGATGATGTCCTTGTTGTTCAGTATTGTTGTCACTTTTTTTCTTTGTTTGATTCCTTTTTGACTTTTCTGTTCTTTTTCTCTTAAAAAATTTCAGAAGATTCAAATAAGTACTTAAAAGTATCTTCTGTAAGTGTCCCCACAGCATCCTCTACTGGCCAAAATAAATATCGTGCTACATGTGTAACTAAAAACTTCCATTGTGTCTGGTTGAATTCTCACAGCAGAGGCAATGAAGACCCCATCTGAAGCTCAGGCCAATATATATGGAACTGCCACATTTGCTAACATAGTCAGTGATAGTGTCACTCAGAATCATTTGCTGCATAAAGCATCAGCCCTGCAGGTTACGGCTGCCTTTGACATGCAATGTAATGTGTCCGCTGGGACCATTCTGTTCAGTTCCAGGGGTAGCGACTTTCTCTCCTTGCCTTACTGTAACATGGTCTTTAATTACTATGATTTCATGTGAGGCTTTGTTATAAGGTAGTTTCAGCCCAACAGTATAAGAGCTTATTCTACTTCAAATAGTTGTGACCATTTTTGGTGTTTGTATTTCTACAATAAAATTTATATGAATAATTTAATTTCTACAAATCTTAATTTATGGGATAATTTGGGGTGAATAACCATATTAAAATAAGTATTCCCATTCACCTGGTGGATCTCTTAATTAAATTGGATGATTTTAAATGCCTCTCAACTATCTTTGAAATTTAAAGTGGAGAAATCTTGCAAATGTTTCACAAGTTTCTTTTTCTGTATTGTTTCTGCTTGTACAAACTTATGCTTTAAATTTTAACTTGCATTTACTGTTACATTTTAGGAAGAAAGATATGTATGAGTCTGAAGAGTTTACTTACTGGTTCTCAGACTTGTCATTAGAGTATTTTGTATTTACTAGTAGTTTACAATATTATTTGTGAATAATAATAAGGCTTTATTTTTTTCCTTCCAATCTTTCCATTTTTTTCTCCCAAATACATCAAGCAGGTATTTAGCAAATTTCTTTTTGTTTGCCTCTGGGAAAATTGATAACAATTCTGTAACTAAATAGATATTTATTGTAGTTTTTTTAAAAAAAAACAAAGGAATTTATTTGTGTCTACAACAGTATATTATTAACATTGAATTTTGTCAAATATTTTTCTTATAAATCTAGATTATGATTATAAATTATTACTATAATATAAATTATATTTCCTACTTTATCTTAATTTAGTAAATTTTTTGTGTGATTCTTGCTTGAAAAATGAATTTGATGTCCAAATTAAGCTCAAAAGAATAATAAAATGCATGTGTGTGTACTTATATCAGTAGGTTCAGTTTGTTAACATTAATTTTTTGGTTTTCATTTTGTAATCAATTTTTTGGCTCATAATGGTCTTACTTTCTGATACTTGCATCATAGTTTGGAGTACATACAATGATTTATTCAGTAAGATCTCTAAGAAATGATCCCTTTCTTTATATTCTTTAAAAATACATATAGGCTTTCTGTCATTCTTTAGTTAAGTGTTTCAGATGATTCACTAAGAATAGTATGTTTAGGTAGGGTTTCCTTCTCTCCATAATTTTTCGATAAGATTACCAAGAAAGAAGGAGTTTCCTGATGATTTTCAGAACACAAGTTTGAGATAAATGGTACTGGTTTTCTCTGTCTTAAATACTGACTTGTCTTATTCTCTTTGGTGCTTAAACTCCACCATATGTTAGAATGTTAGAATACAACTTTCATACTTATTATTCTCTGCTCTGTTTTTCTGGTTTTTTAAAAGTCTTTTTCTTTGATATTTTTACTTTGGCTTTTAGCAAAAGATGATGAGGTTAAGTGCTTGATCTTGCCTGAGTAAAGTGCCTTAGGAAAAAAGTTACGGTTTCTGTGTTCTGGTCCATTAAGCCTTGTGCTTCTGTGACATACAAGTTTATCAAACAATGTGGATTTCTACAGCTAAATTGCTAGTACAGGCTCAGTTTTAGGATGCAGAATTCAAATATGGCACTTATGGCACTGTCACAAATCCTTGGTCTGACAAAAAAATCTTTTAGTTGAGAATTACAGTCTAAAATCAAGGGCTTTATAATGTCAATGATTGGTGTTTGAAGAAAAAGTAAATGAAAAATGAAGGGTTAAATTCTAAGGCATACTGAAATGATAAGATGAATCTTTAAATTTTGAAATATTTATTATAGTAAAAAACACATCTGGCATTGAACAGAAGAGAAACTAATTGATGGATCTGGCAGGTAATCTAAAATGTGCATTAACATATTTTGAATATTTACATCATGACTTAGTATAAAAAGAAGAAAAAAATGGACGCTTAGAAACAACAAAAATAACATAAATTAGCCGTGAATGCAGAAGAGTAGGGGACAAAGAAGATTAGAAGAACATTGTGTTTTAACCAAAGCAGAATTGATTTGCCAAACAGTCTCAGCTGTCATATTTATCACTTTTGTAGTTTGTGAATGAACAGATAAGATGTGCTCTACAAATGTGTTTTGGAAGAATTCACTTTTTGCTACGTAGTAAAGATATGAGGCTAAATTTTATTGAATCCTGCCAAAACTTCATGTTTTATCCCTAATATAACAGCCCTGGATTACTCAGGGACAGTTTTGTGGGCTCCTATAAATAAGATTGTTGCTAGATAGAGACAGAAATCTCACCCTTTTATCAAATGAATGGTAAAAGGTTCAAGTATTATGGATCAACTGTATACGTATCCCCTATTTTTAATTGTTTAAAATTGCTATTGTGAGTCCCCCCTTTTAAATAGTAAATGATTTACTTATGTACACTGTTCACATTAGGTTAACAAGTTGAATTTCATTATTCCTGTCAAAGGGTTTTAATCATATGCTGTAAAGTTATTTTCCTAGCATTCAAGAGTTAGTAAGTATTAATTATTCAAAGCACAGATTATTTTTCCCATCATCTCATTTTTCCATCATCTGATTGTTATTCTCCAGCAGACGATCTTCATGAACTTCTCTATTAGTTCCCAATCTGGGAGTCGGGACTGTCTCAGCTACCTCTTGTCCTTGAGCAAAAGAATTAGCTTGACTGAAGATTTTCCTCTCTGTGGTGATATTGACCACAGCTTGGGATCTTATGGGAATGCCCTTGTCAAGAGGGACTGGCATTTAAGAATATTTAAAGGACAGAAATGCAGTGATGATATAGAACAAAACTGGGCAGACTCTAGGATGCTAAAAGCAAAAGATACCCTATTTTGGTTCTGGAGTCACTGAAGAAGAGACAGACACCTTGCTTAAGGCATCTATGCTTTACTGAGGAATGATTTGCCTTAGGATACTCTATGCATTTTATTCTTCACTCGTGCCCATGTTCAGTGGTTTTCTATGCCTACAAGAAATTTCTAAGCTGTAAAGATGGAAAATCTTGCCAACCTCCATCAGCATGCAAGTCTATATGCACACAGCATTTCAGTTGCATCAGAAAGACAGCCCTTAGGTGAGAAGAATGGGTAAGATATGAGTGCATTAGATGTTACTGAACCCAGAACATGGAAGAGAATGTTGAGAAGAGGCATTGATCTCTACTTGATGGGGAACCACTGCTTTTGAATAAATGAGAGGTACAGATTGCCCTTTACCTTGAGGAGACAGACCATTATCCTTAAAAGCTGCTCAAAGAGCTCTCCAAACCCATCTCTAGCCACAGATAGTATCCATAGTGCGGCTTTATGTTCTAAAATCCTTGAGCTTTCAAAATATTGTTGTCTAATATTAACTGAAACATATGGTGTTAAACCTGATAAAATCGATGATGCTGTTGATAATTTAAATATATTATCTATACTACTTTCTTATTTATCATATACACCTGACAAGGGTATGAACAAACACACAAAATTAGGCAAGATAATTCTCCAGAAAAGCTTCAGGACATTACATATTCAGTAGTGATTACACGGGTACTACATTTCACACCTAATTATGTCACTAGTATTCCTGGCTGACAAGATTATGATCATGGCTACTTCATTGCTTCAATTATCACTTTGGTTCCTAAGTTTCAGACACTCTTCAGAGAACATTAAATACTTTAGCATGAACCTTTAAAATGATACACAAAGTGATATAATTCTCTGTATTTTAATTCTCAAAGAAGTTTGGTAATCTGTCAAATGTGATTGGGTATAAAATAACGATTGCCATTGGGATCTCCAGTGTAGAGAAGTAGCCATGAGAGCAGAGTGATGTGTCTGTATCCAAGAGGGAAGGCAGACTGTGAATACTCTGTCAAAGCTGCCTAACAGAAGGATATGTCCTGCCTTAGGAGGAAGCAGAGTATTGGAGGATTTGAGACCGGATATTGAAAGGAAGAAAATAATTTTATCTGAGTGTCAAAGTGATGACAGATACCAAGCATATTATGTTATGACATAAACATCTAGATAATGAAGAAAATGTGTTAAAAAACAGTATTACCTAATTCCTATGATTAATATAAGACATAGGTAACTGTATATGCAAAGAGAATATGTAAATCAATTATTTTTTTCCTTTTACTGTGTCTAACTGCTCCTTAAAAAGTAAGAGAATTAGAATTAGTTATTTTATTATTCAGAGAAAACTATAAAGCCTCATAGTATTGGTGAAGCAATGAGCAATGGCCATACAATTTGGACAAAGCTTTGATGTACAAGAGACTCTATGAAATTTTCACTGATGCTTGCTGCCTTGGGTATCTAAAATTGGATTTTGATCATGTTGATAAATGATGGAGATTTCTTGGGCTGCTACCTTAATGTCTATGTTTATCTACCCACAGTTTTGTTGGTCTTATACTTTCTCTAGCACAATCTCTGATTTTTTTCCCTCCTCTTGTTCTGTTAGGCACCATTACACATTTTCCAGAAGACATAATTTTTCTTTTTACACCAATGCATTTGAAAATATATCACTATCTGCTGAACACATATCCCTCCAATTCAACATAACCTGATTGGATTTATCTTGGACACTGAATTCCTAAATTTCTACTTATGTATTTTTTCTCTTTATTTTATAATGTCACAAAATTTTACAAAGTAAGTGAATTTTCTAGATTTTTCCTTCTTCTTGAACATAGCATATAATGACCCATAGTATCATGGTGTTTTTCCTCTGCATATAACCTTAATTCCTATTTAACCATCATAATATTTACTGTTAGAATTCACTGGAACCCATATTTTTAAATGATCATATCTCCTAAAACATTACCCTGTTTGGTCACTGCCAAACTATAGCCCAAAATATACTAGATTGACAATGATATATTGTAGACCTGGTAAAGATGATTTTTAAACTGCAATTAGTATACTAGGCCCTCTAAGATTAAGTGCAAGTACAAACAATTTCCTTCAAAACTTCTTGTTCCTTATTCTATAGAAACATGACTCCAACAATGTAGCCTTACTTGTTACCTTTAGCTTTGTTCAATTACATTTGCTTGCATTTGAAATACAGTAGCCCTGACCATCCACAATTCTGTTTTCTATTCTTTTGATTATTTACCATTAACCTTAGTGTAAAAATATTACATGGAAAACTCTAAACATAATCAATTCATAATTTTTAAAAATCTTAATGTTCAATTTTGTTATTAGTTGTTGTTAACTATTATTGTGCCTACCTTATGAATTAAATTTAATAATTTTTATATGTGTGTAGGAAACATTGGTATATACAAGTTTTGGTCCTTCTATGGTTTCAGGCATCCACTAGGGTGTTTAGAATATATCTCCTAACATAAGGGGGATCGGCTGTGCTCTCTAATACATTTCTTCATTTACAAGGGCATCAGTCAGTACAAGATGCATATCACACTTCTTTGGTTCTATCTAACCCATATTGGTCCTTTGAAACTTAACTCCAAAAATAGTTGCTACCCTCCTAGGTGAATTTAGTCATCTCTACTTTGTAACCAATGTTTTCATATCAATTTTAAGGCAACACTGAATTTCAACTCTCTTTGCACTACTTTGTAAGCATTTGCACACATTTGTATGTATTATTCTAGGTTTAGTTTAACCAGCTCTTCATTATGTTGTGAATGATAAAAGACTAAACAAAATTTTAAATGATAAACACAAATAGTAACTAAATTATGGTAATTAAACTTAATGATGGGATTGGTTTGGCAAATCGAAACAATTGAATGAAAGCCTATTTTTTATGCATTTTCCTACTTTTAACACAACCAGCTATGCTTCACAATGTGCATGAAAAAAGAATAAATTTCTTAAATGATAAATATGGATATAAATAAACAATGGTAGCTAAACATTGTTAGCACAGGAATGATTAAAACACATAATACACACAAATGTATGAAAGCCTTTGTTGTTAGAATGCTGACTTTTACCCTAATTTTCCATATTCGTGTCTCTCCACTTAGACTGAAGGTGGCTCCATCAGCACAATGTCTGTCTTCAATGGTTCCACCCTGTATCCTCGCTTCCTTCTGACAGGCTTCTCGGGCCTTGAAAGCATGTACGGCTTGATTTCCCTCCCCATCTTCATGGTTTACACCACTTCCATTGTGGGGAATGTTACCATCCTCTTCATTATCAGGACAGAGTCTTCGCTTCACCAACCAATGTACTACTTTCTATCAATGTTGGCACTCACTGACCTGGGCCTATCCACCACCACCTTGCCCACTGTGTTTAGCGTCTTTTGGTTCCATGCTCAGGAAATTCCTTTTGATGCTTGTCTGGTCCAGATGTACTTCATCCATGTTTTCTCAGTAATTGAGTCAGCTGCTCTGTTAGCCATGGCCTTTGACCGCTTTGTAGCAATCCGAGAACCTCTGCGCTATGCGACCATTTTAACCAATGATGTGATCATTGGGGTTGGGTTGGCAATAGCTGGAAGAGCCCTAGCCCTGGTGTTTCCAGCTTCCTTCCTGCTGAAGAGACTCCAGTATCATGCAGTCAGTGTTCTTTCCTACCCCTTCTGCCTGCATCAGGACTTCATAAAGACAACTGTGTCCAGCCGTCGTGTGAGCAGTATCTATGGCCTCATGGTGATCATCTGCTCCATGGGACTTGAATCAGTGCTTCTCCTCCTCTCCTATCTCCTCATCCTGGGCACAGTGTTGAGTATAGCCTCCAAAGCAGAGAGAGTGAGAGCACTCAGTACTTGCACTTCCCACCTCTGTGCTGTGCTCACCTTCTACACACCCATGATTGGGCTCTGTATGATCCATCGCTATGGGCAGAGGGCTTCTCCGGTTGTCCATGTGCTCATGGCCAATGTATATTTGCTGGTGCCACCTCCCATGAACCCTATTGTCTACAGTGTAAAGACCAAGCAGATTCGTGACAGAATCCTCAAGAAATTCAAGAAACATGAAATTTAAATAAGACACTCCAAACCACAGCTTTCCTTCTGTCTCCTCTATATGTATGAGAATTTTCATCAATGTTGTCTTGAGAATGTAATTGGTTCCAAAAATAGTTTTCCTTGAAGACCTGTATCTATACCTGAACAAAAGTAAAAACTAGTGTTTTTCAATGGGGAGTAAAGGCCTGACTCTATTTTATAATGAGATTATTTATTACATGTTTTGAATACTATCAAGTTCTAAATATTTAGATGTCAAAATTATGACAACCATACGCTTTCAATACTCTTCTAATGTATTTCCTTTTTGTGAAAATGTTTGAAATACATTTTTGGATCTGTTGAAATAACAAGAAAGGCTGCTGTCAAAAGAAAACAAAGACTTCATGAAATGTAGCAGATTTTCAGAAGGATAAAGAGGAGTAAACTTGGACCAAATTACTTGAACTAAATTGAGTTACTCTCATATAATGCAGAACTAATGAAGTTTCTTTTTTAGGAACCTACAGATTCTGTTTTATTGAGAGGTACAAACATTTTGAGATCCTTATTTGGTTCATATTTTTAAGCTGAGCCCTCAGTATGTTTCTCAATTATTTTTAGCAATAAATACTGACTCTATATCCTAAAAAGTACTATATGAAACCTAAGTTGACAAAAATGCAGTCCTTTAGTCCCTGTGTCTCCTGCTGGTACTGTCTTCATAACGCTTTCCCCAGATCCCAATGTCATTGTTCACTGATACTCTCAAGATTTCTGAGGGAACTACATGTTTCAACTCTAACTATGGGACTGACAGATACACTTGGAACTTTATATACTTGACTATTTAAAAGGTTTTTTTTCAGTTAATATGATTGAATGGAATATCTTTTCACCCTCTTAAAAATTACATAACTGACAAAGTTTCATTAAAATTTTTTCTGTACCCAGTGGCTCAATTTCATCATCTATTCTAAATTTAATTTGCTATTGTCTGATTTTCATTCTTATGATTCTACTGGAATTGCAATTTAAAATATTTACAGTGATCTCCTTGTTGCTAAATTCAGTATTCATATCTTCATTTAAACCTCATTTTCCTTTTAAAATAAACTTAGCTATAGTAATTTTAGATTTACAGAAAATAGAAGAGAGCATAGAATTCTTATATATCATTCATCCAGTTTCTCATGTCATTAAAATCTGACGTTAGTGTGGAATATTTGTTAAAATCAGGAAACCATATTGATAGTCCTTTAAACAACATTATATTTTCTTCAGATTTTCATAACTGCCTAATATTTTACTGCTACTCCAGAATCTAGTCCATGAAATATGTATCAGAGTTGTACTTAGAATTTGTTTTTAGTTCTGGGTTTTAACTTAAGGTCTTTTCCAGCCCTGTTTTACTGTGCCAAGTGAAAAAATTTCCCAGGCTGGGCTGCAGCTTATTACCCTCATGTCTCAGCCTCCCAGAGTGCTGAGACTGCTGAGATTACTGGTGTGCGCCACCAATCCCAGCTTCTTAGCGTCATCTTAATGGTATGAGGTTCTCAGACTTCTATCAGCTTTGAATTTTTGGAAGTTTTCAAGGTTAGTTAGGAGTTGTATGAAATGTCACTCTACTGAGATTTCTCTTTTGCGTATCTCATGAGTACTTTAGGATTGTGTGTTATGGAGAGAAAGACAGCAGAGGTGGGATACGCTGAATGTCCTTTTGCTGTGTGCCTGAATCATGTGACTAGGGCAGTGTCCATATTGTTTCTCCTTTATGAAGTTGATCTTCTTAAAAAAATAAAACACACTTTCCAGAAAGATAGTGCATGGCATAGTAATACAGCACTTTTCCAGTATGTGAGAGACTCTGCTTTTCTGCAGCATTACAATAAAAAGAATGAATAAATAAAATGAATGAAAATGCTACTTCAATACACAACTTTTTGAAAGAAAGTCAGTATATACAGTTTGTACTGACAGGTTATAGAAACGCATGTTTCCCCTGATCAACATCAGAGTTTGTACAAATCAATAAATATTCTTTTGAATACTATTTTGGTCTGTATTCCAATGCATTTCTGTTGCTGTTGAATTATGGACATTAATGTTAAATTTTAACATAATAAGATAGATTTTATTTTTGTCACAAATTGTTTCTGATCTAACTAAAAGGCACTATTTTAGTTAATACCCCATCAATATAAGATTCGTTTTTTGTTGGCTTCCGCCTTTATTTCACGACATCATTGCTTCCTGCTGCTGTGATATGCTCCAGGGTCACCTTGTGTACTCCCTGTGAAACTCCTAGTATCAGTCATTTGTCTAAGAAGCCATGGACCCTTAACTCCCCCTGCCCTTTCTCTTAATGTGTACCAATTCCCAAAGAGGAATGTATCACAAATGTATCACAAATATGTATCAGTGAATACATTTAAATTAAAATAAAAACAGTATTGTAAACCTAGTTATTAATGCTTCTTTACTACTTTCTAATACAGTTTTCTCTCACTGATCTTTCATGTTAGGTAAAAGAGAAAGATGCATGTAAAAAAATATCTTCATGAACCATTATGTATCAATAATTCTATATGCACTTACTTGTACTTAAAGTTAGCAAAATATGAATTTATGCTCTTATTACCACATGTAGCAATTCCACTGTCCTCTCTTTCTTATATCTCCTACTCCATAAATGAGGAGACATGTTCCATTATCTCCCATCTATATCCAGAACTGTGCATATAAATATAGAAATATCAGCATTGCATTCAGGGGAAAAGTCATTTGTCATTTATGTGAATTGGGAATAGTTTCTCCTGTACTCTGGATTTTTTTTTCATCCTTTTAACAATGTATCTGTGAGGAATATTTTAATTTTAATATCATTAAAAATATCAGTTTTGCCTTTCAGGAATTGTGCTTTATTTCTTTCCAACTTCAAGGACACAGCATTTTTCTACTACATTACATGTTATAAGTTTTATGGCATTTATTTTAATTTTGAGTTTTAGTTTTAATTTTTATTTTTAGGTTTTTCAAACTTTTGTATTAAGTTTAATGAAAAGTAAGTTCTGTTGTAGATTCTGCTTTTCACATATGCATTTCCAGTTTTCCCAGTGCAATTTGTGGGTCAATCTACTCTTGTTTTCATGGAATACTTTTGTCCAATTCATATACTAATAAAAATAGAATAAAATAAAGAAAAAAACTCTAGAGGAAGAAAAAAAATTCAGTCACATGTTTGTATCTATTTTTAGAAATTCATTCTCTTCTATTTATAGATCTGTTATTCGGTCAATACCTCATTTTTTAAATTACTGCAACTTTATTGTAAATATTAAAATTGGGTAGCGAGAGTATTTGTTATAGCTTACGTTTAGAAGTCATCCCAAAACCTCACGCAGTCATAGGTGGGGGTTTTTGATCTGAAACTTCTGCAAACTGTGAGCTTTCCCTCTTATTCTGGATGTGAGGTATTTTTACACAGCAATTAGAAAAGTAACTAAGACTGTCCTCCTCCAACCTGTTCAATTATTTTTCCATCATTCTGGATCTTTTACTCTTCTGCATAAAGTTTAGAATCATTTTGCTGAGGTCCACAAGTAATTTGCCAGAATTTGTATGGAATCATGTTGAAACTACAGAACCCATTGTGAGGAATTAAATGCTTAAGCTGAAGTATAAATTTAAAAATATAAAAGAGCCTTTCATTTAATTAGGGCTTTTTAAGTTTCTTTCATCAGAAGGGAAAATGAGGGAAGAATAGGGAGCAAAAACTATCAATAATATATATCATTATTGTAATAACATTGTAATAATAATGTTATATATTGTAAATATGATTACAGTTGTAAAAACACATGAAAAAGAATTTTTTCAATAAATACTCAATAACTACATGATTGTTAGTGAAGAGCAATTTTGTTAATTTTTATTTGGTTCTGTGATTCTGCACCTGGTTTTTATCTTAAGACATCCCTCATGGACTTGAGGTACCTTCAGGAGCTTTCAACTTTAGATTATTCCTCATATTCACAGAGAAAAACAAAAAACAAGAAAAAAATAATGCTGGTCAAATACCGTAAGGTTGGTTTTTGATTAGATGTGAAATCTTGACTGAACCAAAGACAATATTTTTCTGTATATATAGGAAAGCAAAAGCTGTGAATATGGAGATGTCTTAAATATTCATGTAGAGCATTGGAGAAGAAAATCAAAATCAAATGTTGTGTATTACTTCTCATGCTTGCAGTCAATGCTTCTCAGAAACCTCAATTATATAATAAAGAGATCTAAGTTGTCACTCAAAATAAGCACATTCTCATTAAAGTCACACAATATATACATCCGAAATTTAGAAAAGGTCTTGAGGAATTCAGAAAAATCAGTACAAATTATTGTTAGTATAAGTGATTCCTCAATCTGTTTTACATAAATCATTTCTATGGAGCGGTCCTTGTGAGCAGAAATCTAAAACAATACATATATTTACAAAAATACTATACTTTAAAACTTAAAGCTTATGTAAGACTTTATTCTAGATGCATCAGGGAAGTTTGATTTATGTCCAACATTTTTCTGGGAAGGGAAGTTCTATTATTATTCCCATTTTATAAATAAAGTAACTTAGATGTATGAACAATATCTAAGTCATTTAAAGTTCCAGAGCTTGCATATAAGCTAACAGTTGAAAATCAGCAACATGATACTTACTAGCAATTTAGGACCTGAAATTGTAAATACTTATCAATAGGATTTTTTGTGGAACAGTTTGTGGCAATGAGAATTCATGTACAGAAGTCAGTTTAGGGGAAATACAATGGCTCTGTGTTTTATGCAAATCAAAAAAATCTAAACACTTTAGTAATTGAGAAAATAAAACTGTTATTAAGGAAAATAGAGTTATTGACAGCTGGAAAAGAAGTGTTTCTTACTAATTAAAATCTTTGCGTTTAAATTGGCCAGCGTCTTGTAGGCAGGGAAGTGTGCACAGAGTTGGAGCACAGACTCACATTCACATGGAGAATGAACTATATTTTTGATCCATAATTTTTTTCTTTTCCTAGTTTTATTGGGATGTTTGCAGTGCACAATGACCATGTTCTTTGTAGGGAATTGGTACATGTCCATAACACATCTTAATTCTTTCTTTTCCTTCTCCCCATCACTCCCCCTTCCCTCCAGCTCTTAGTCTCCTCTTCTCCAAAAGATCTGTCACCCTAATTATCTTTTTTTATATTGTCAAAATAAATGACAATAATTATGTATTAAATCTATACTTTTTTATATATCCTTGGTACATATGTACATCTGAGTTTGCTTGTGTTCTCAGTTTTCTTTTTTTTTTTTTCTTTTTTTTTCAGATCAAGGTGTGGCAAGCAGTCTCTGGGGACTGTCTCTGATCTTTTCCTAACACTGAGATTATAAAAGGGGCCTCAGTTGGTAGAAACCTGTCACAGCTACCTTTCCATTGCTACCTGTAAAGGAGACCAAGTGTGACACTCAGTGGAAGGCTGAGTGAAACAGCTGGGGTTTCTGGAGAGTGATGTGGCCGCACATGGAGAGAAGCACACACAGCGCAGACTGAGATCTGGACTGCGTGGCCAACATGCTTCTTGCAGGAAACAGCTAAGCATCAAATCAACACTTCCTCTATTAAATCACAATACATCAGAGTAGTGGGTATGTATTATTCATAAATAAATTACATATTCAGTTAAATGTTATATATAAAACATCTCACAGAGTTTCAGGCATAAAATGTTTATTAATGTGATGAGATGAATTCAGTTTCCATAGGAGTAGGGATTAATGAGGATGGTGACGCACAGGGTTGAGACAAGCTCCTCAGTTTAGCCCTAAGTAGAGAACAGGGACATCATGCCATTGGTTTTGTTGTTATCTTTCTGATGGACAATGATATTTTAATTGGTCAGAGTGTCTATGTTGTTGTAGAAACAAGTAAAACTTGCAATGTTTTTGTTAATTTTCCAGGAATGAATTCAAACATATGGGAAATTTATTTATTTTGTCACTTCAGTATGTTTCCTTGTTGAACAAAAAATGATAGTTAAAAATATGGTTAGAAAGTGTAGTTACTACCAACGATGAAAGCAAGTCTCTAGGCTATTTTTTGAAAATGTCTGTGCCCAGCCTACAGAAAAATTCTCTATCATTCTATGCAGCGTGATTCATTTGAAACCTTTTAAGAGCTTAATTTAATTATCAACCTCTGTTCTTTCAAGCTATTTCACTTATTGAATCAAAGCACTATCAAAGCACTGCAATTCAACAGAACTACTAAAATCACCTCCTAGCATGCTAAAGCAATCTGAGGCCATGAGGTTTTTACTCTTTCCTCCCCTCCAGCGTGTTGAACTGGTGAAAGAAGTGATCAGGTAAGTACTGATGTCGTCGCTTAGGTGAAATTAGCACACAGTCTCACAGTGCCTACTCTGGTACAGGTACTGGACAGTGTGGACAGTGTCTGTAGCCCTTCTCACCGCTTCCCTAGATGATCCTCTGTGCAGTCGATCTGTCAGGAGCAACTGCTATTCCCAACCCAGGGCAGGATTCTCAAAGAACCAGTGCTGGTCTAGAAATACCCAGTTGTTTCTGATTTTATGCTTCAATGTTGTGAGGAGCCACTGACTTCGCCAGAGTTTTATAAATGTGTCTGTGTCAGTCAATGAGGACTGAGAAGAATTTAGGTTTCTGAGTATGAGACTGCCAATAATGTAGAATTCGTGAGGTATTTTAACCATGAATTGGGTAAATGTGTTTTAATCTTTGTTTCTTGTCTATTCACTTTGTTCCATGAACTGTGTTAATTCTTACAGAATCTCTCACCAAAGACTCGATTCCCAGGTTTTAATCTTATTATATGTCTTTCAAATACAGTGGAAAGCTTTAAATATGAGAAGTGTGCAGTGACTTTTTGCATACCTCCATTTCAGAACTAGAAGACTGTCAACACGAAGAATGAAAACTCAGAATCTAATCATGTTCTGAAAAATTCAAGTGACTAAGAGGATTATTAAGTGATGATCTTCATTAAGAGGCTTATTTTTCATAGTAAAGTGACTGATGCTGCTGAAACTCACAGCTAACAACTTACATTCCACTTGCTTCCTCTGCTGATATCTCTCTCTCTGTCTCTCTGTCTCTGTCTGTCTGTCTCTCTGTCTGTCACTCTCTTGATTTTCCATCCTCCACCCCCAAACCCAGGAGGAAGAATTTCATGTCCCTTAATCACCACAGAATGTTATACCACTATAATGGGAGCATATTTCACCCAGCCACATTTTTCCTCATTGGAATCCCAGGTCTGGAGAAGATCCATGGCTGGCTCTCCCTGCCTTTCTGTTCCATTTACCTTGTGGCTTTAATGGGGAATGCCACGATTCTGATAGTCCTCAAGACAGAGCAGTCCCTCCGAGAGCCCATGTTCTACTTTCTGGCCATCCTTTCAACAGTCGATCTGGCTCTTTCTACCACCTCTGTGCCCCGCGTGCTGGGTATCTTCTGGTTTGATGCTCATGAGATTACCTTTGCAGGGTGTGTGGCTCAGATGTTTCTGATCCA
>PVLA01016532.1:0-20403 GCA_004027455.1 Hydrochoerus hydrochaeris
AAAATACCTAGCTCTGAGAGCATTATATAAAATCTTAATATTTAAAAATACATCCTCTATTGTATCATAATCAAGAATAGCATGTGCAGTATATTAATATGTGACTATGATGATATTTGTAAACTTGAGGACTTTTATTACATAAAAAATAGCCTCATTTATCCCACAAGCTTCTGTGAGAATGTTTTAAACAGTTGTAGGCATCCTTAATTGATCATTTTCCACAGAATACCAAGGATATTCCAACAGAATGCAGAAGCCAGTAACTGGGAAGCACAGTCCCATCCTAGTGTGTCATGTGACGGCAGAGGAGATTTTTTTTTTTAAATAGGAAATCAACAATGGCTAGCATAATATATTTTGCTATCTTCACAATAGTTGTGCAAACCATCAGACATAGTAAAATGAAAAAAAAACAAAACAGAATAAAACCAATCAAAACAGAACATTAAATCAAACAAAACAATATATCGGAACAAAACCAAACAGTGAGAACAATATTGGATTTCAAAACAAGACAGAAGGAAATCCTCCTCATTCTCCCTATTGCATATTGTTATCCTCCTAATAGATGCTCACACTACCAGCCTTAGGCCTGCAAAGTCAATCAAACAATTCAAGCATTTTGTTGTTTCGTACCTCTGTTGCTGTCAATTCAGCCTGTCCTCCAAACCAGCTGTTTGCTTAAGGGGTAAGGGGTGGGCTGAAGGGATGGGGTGAGGGGATGGTCATGGTTCTTGATTCTCAACCCACTTACCAGTTGGCTCATGGGGAAAGGCAAACTGTCTTTTCACTTTTTTGGCCTCACATGGTTTACACAGCTTACATAACAGAGAAGTTTTAAATTTAAAATTGATGGCAGTAAACAATGTAGACACAGGGACAGTGTATTGTGTGCCTCCTGCCCCCATCACTGAGAAGGCCTCAGACTTGAACAAATGCTCTCTAATTTACTAAGCCACATAGATCTTTCTTAAAAGTTATGCTACTAATTCCAGATAATGTGAAAATTAGCATTTAAAAAAAACAAACTTTGTTTTAAATACAAACTTTTAAAAGTGTGGGTATTAAATATTAGAATTTTGTATTACAGGGCCTGGGATTTAGCTCAGTGGCATAAGCGCTTGCTTTGCAAGTGCGAGGTCCTGAGTTTGATCTCCAGTACCAAAAAAAAAAAAAAAAAAAAAGAATTTTGTATTAGAAAATACAGATAAGCAAAGAGAAGAAAATAAAATTAACCCTACCCATTACACAGAAAAAAATCACATTTTAAATATAGTTTGTTGTCAAGGAAAGAGTTAAAAGTGAAAGCAAAATTTGGGGGTTTGCTGAAATGACCTTGGCTTCTCCCTTTCTGCAGAGACTGGCTGCCTCCTGGGAAAGGAATGTATAGAGATAACTGTTAACACACACACACACACACACACACACACACACACACACACACACACTGACCATTCTAGCCCAGGCTAAGAATAACCCCTCCCAGCAACAAGGCCGTTTGGCACCAAGTCTCTTTGTCTGCACACAGTACATAAGAAACTGCCAAACTAGACACAGTGCTGCATTCTTTCTTTTGCCTGTTGAAAGCTCTGTCTCATGCAAGATCTTCCTCAGAAGATTCCCCTTCATCTTTGGTGATGCCTCTTGTCTTGTTGTATGGTAATACATTATTTGACTATGCTCATATCTGCTGCACTTTTATAATAAACTTACTTTCATCTTTTTAAACTCACAATGTGGCTCCTCTGTGTTCATACATGTCTGAACCTCAAATTTCTGTGGCCACCACCTACATATGCTGTCAAGTATATATGTATCTTTTCAGATTTCTAAATGCATGATGTTGTATACAGATATAATAAAAAATATAAATAATTTTAAGTGGGGCTGTATGATATATACTACTTGAGGGTCTTTTTTCTATGCAAATATAAATCAAATATAAGGTATAGTGACTCTAGTATTTATACCCTCCCTCACTGCTAGTTTCAGTAATATTTTTAAGATAAACTTCTACCTTTTGAAAAAAAATGTAGCCTACTGTTTCACAGTAAATGTGAGTAATTCATTTCACTTATGAATAAATATTATTCCATTGCAGACCACTGTATATTTGATGTGTTCCACAGTTAATAAATATTTACCATTGCAAATTAGCAAATTTTTCTTTCTCTTGGTTATTTACTTTAAGAAGTTTCTCTTTCTAACTTCTAGCCCATTTTTAGAAAGAGAGAGTCATGATTTTCCTAGTATGTAATCACATAGTGATAATACCTGAAAGTTGCTTCTTGTTTTTGAAAATGTTGGAAAAGACAGCTGAATTTTCTTGCTTTCCACCTTCCAAAATTTGACTACTTTTTCTTGTCCTACCTAAATTCCCACTTTAAAAGAATAATACTGATATGTTTACAATATAATAATTTAAGAAAGGAAGCATAAAAGATAATACTTATCTTTCAGCAGATGTGGTAGTAACAATTTTTAATATATGTAATATATTATATTAGATATTATAATATATTAATATTATAGATATAATTAATATATGCTAACTAGGGCTGGGGGTGTAGCTCAGCAGTGTAGCACTTGCCTAGTATATATGAGCCCTAGTTTGATCTCCAGTAGCATCAAAAGCAAACCTTTTCAATTTGTGTGTGGGCCCTTCTGTTCAACTTAAGCTAGACATATGAATGTCCTAGAGCAGTAAAAGCAAACCTTATAGAGCTTTCATTGTTAACCTGGCTGCAGCACAGGTGCCATAGGTTCACCACCACTGTGCTAGAGGAATCCTGACTAAGAGAGCACTTGAGGTGCCCAGTAATGGCTTCCAATCAGAAGCAAGGGTTACTTCCCCAACAGACAGTGACCACAGGGAGTGTCTGAGACATCAACACTTGCTGAACAGGAGCTGGAGGGCAGCATAATGGAGTGCTGTAAACAAGTCAAGGAAGTTGCAGGCTCCCTGAGGCATGCTGGACTTCAGCAGTCCTGACTGTGTGGCAGATCAGCCACAAAAGCTCTCCTGTGGATCCAAGAGCTTCAGAAAGGCTCCCTCTGCTGCTGGGGGAGGGCTGACCTGGCCTGTCGGAGTGGGCTGGGTTGACTGCAGAGTCAGGCCCAAGGCTGGATGCACCCCAGTGCCAAAAGTTAGCAGGATTTCAGATTATATACACTGATTCCTATGTGGTTGTCTTAGTTACTTTTCTCTACTTGCTGAGACAAAATATCTGATGCCCAAATTGAGGGAAGAAAAGGTTTATTTAGCTTATAGTTTTTGAAGGTTTTGTTACAGGCAGCTGAGCTAGTTAGAAATACTATAAGCAGTGAAACAGGGCTAGGTCCTGAAAGGAGCCCTTGCGGAAGCCCAGATGCCTTGCAAACTATGAGAGAGACAGACACCTCCTGCTGTGGGCCAGGCCTTAAGACAAAAGATCAAGCAAATGCATCCATATCTTAAGGACTGATATTCTAAATATTTTCCTATCACCCTGAGGAAGTTAGAAGTCACCATTTCAACCTCCTGGGGAAGTCACTATTCACTAAGAATGCCCGCTCTCTACACATGACTCGCTTCCGCATTTGTCCCTAATATAATCAATTTTACCTAAACTGTTAATCTTACTGGCTAACCATAGTTCTGTTCCACGTTATGCCCATCTGCCTTGTCAGTTCCCAGTGTTCCCCACCTTGAACTTGTCTCACCCCATGATTTTACTCTATAAAATTCCCTAGAAAAGAGAGAGTCTTGGGCAACCTGCTCGGGACCCGTTCTGTCTCTCAGATGGAAGCTTTCTTTCTCTCAGTAGATATATTCTACTCTTAACCACTGTTATTCCTAAAATTCATTCTTCGATTTTAGAGAACACAAACTCCTACCAGACATAGTAAGTTGGGAGTTTCATTTCCCAGTCTACAATCACCTGGCTCCAAGGCAGGTTGGCATGGCACTTTAAGGCAGTAGCAGGAGCAAAAAGCAGCCACAACAAAAGGTGGAAAACAAGCCTCTCTTTCTCCCTTATATTGTACACAGGTCACCCCCACATCTCAGGGTGCTGTAGCACTCACACCTCCTCCATGCCCTCCTCTTGCACAGGATAAGGCTATTTACAAAGTAAGGACCCTGGCTCCTGCTGAGTCTCTTAGTTAAAACTTCTAAACTTCTCAAGTTGACACATTTCAAATTACATACACTGATTCCTACATGATGAATAAAGAGCAAAAAAAGAGTAAAAATGTCTTGCATTGTTTTAGCAACACAGTTTAAAGATACATTTAAAAATTGCAGATGTCTCAGAAAATAAATTAGAGTCTTAGCAATAGGCATTTTATGAGAACCAGGGTACAAGGACACTCAGAGACTAAATTTAGTTTCTATTCTTTCAAAGATAAAAGTGAAACCTTTCAAGACTTCTGTGAACCTCCCTCCAAGCTTTGTGATTGGGATAAACGGCCAGCAAGGGGCAACTATGGCTTGATCAAAACTAAGAGTAAAGAACCACTTTTTTTCCTGTTTGAATCTAAGCAGATAAAAAGAAAGAGCTTATAAAGTTTACCAAATGTAGAAGTAGCTTATGTTAAACCCTAAATATAGAGGGTTTTGCTTTTTGTTTTAATGTTTCAGCTACTCAGTGGCATTTTTGCTTCAGCCACTAGCAGTGCGTGTTCTCAGACTTGACATTTATTAATGATGACGTTGTTTTTCTCTTCCTTTTGTAGCTGGAAACACACCCCCATGCATGCGTATCTACTTTTGTTTGTTTTTACTTCTGTGCCTGAAGAAATAGATCCAGCAGGAAGATATATGAAGACCATGGGGCAACACTGCTTTTCATTTCAAGAGAGTAGGGAAATAAATGGAAGGAACCATCTCTTCCTCTGTGAGCAGCGGGACACTGCTGGAAATGTGTACACTGGCAGCTTTAGTAATTGTAACCCTGGCCTTGGGTGCAGTCTGGAGAGGAACATTTACAAAGACAGACTCCCAAACCCCACCTGAGTCAATGAGTTTCAGGGGAGAGGGGGGCACAAAGGTCCCCTGGTGATTCCGATACAAAGTCCAGGAAGATGCCTGGCAGCCTGTATCCCTGGCCTGAAGCTTGTGATTGCTACACAAGAAAGAGCTTGAAATGACTTTTTAAAAGTTTATATTGTCAGAAAAAGGTATTTAAAAACACCTACAAATAGTACATATTATAACTTTCAGGGAGAGAATCTAGCACAATTTTGTGGAAATTTTAATATGTAGCCCACGGTTAAGTGAAGTTTTATATTTGGAAATTTGTTCTCTTCCCTTTTCTCCCCTACCCATAGCCATATACGTAATAAGATTTTAAATTTTGGAAACAGAAATGTACTTTCTTGCTAAGCTGCAATCCAGAAAAGATATAGAATGCCATAATAATAATTAGACGTTCCTTTTTGTACAAATGTGCCAGTCAACATTTATGTTATAGCAAATAAATCAAGAATAGTGGAGTTACTGGCTGTGAGAATGGTCTGTGTCTGCTGATCTTCTCTAAACTCAGAAGGGAGAGCGAGTGGCCCCACTGCAGTTTGCAGACAGGAAGCTGGACGATGGGGTGGCAGAGCACGGGTCCAGGGTGCTGAGGTGTGGTGAGTGTGCAGAGCGGGGCTGGATTCTCTTGGCTTTCAGGCCCTTTTATTCTCCGTCCTTCCTGGGGAAGTTCTGTCCCTTTCCTCTCCTGTGTCTAAATTTAAAGACAGTCACCGACCTACTTGTTGTCTGTCTACCTCAATCTCCCTTTCTTCAACGGGTCGTTGCTAATTGAGAGCCTAATGGTGACAGTCGGGCCAGGTGATGGACGCCTGTGCCAGAGGATGCCAGCTGACCTGCCAGCTGACCCGGCAGGCTCAGAGTCTAAGGCACAGTTGGGAGGGGTTGGTGCTGAAGACCTCCTGGATGCTTACAAAGCTTTATAGGACCTCCTCAAATAACTTGACATTGCTGTCACTTTGAAATTCCCAGCAGGCTTTGCTGGAGCTTATTACAGGGCTGCACTCCACATAAACAAGCCGGTGTCTTCTCGCACTTGCTCATGAGACTCAGCTTGACCTTTCAGTCACAACCCTGTTAGGGACGAAAAACTGAGTAAGGAACAAACACAGAAGCTGTGTATGAATTCTTCTGAACAATTGTGGATATACTTGTTTGGGTTTTTTTTTATGTTGAAAGAAAACACAAAGGAAAATTGGCTTTGGGTAACATCTATCAAATTTAGGCTAAAACAAACAGGTTTATAAGGTCCAGTTGGTGGTGTAAAACATTGGCATGAGGAAGATGGAAACATAGCTTACAGGCAAGTGAATGGGAGAAGAATTCCAGGAGGAGACATGACCAGTTGTGACCCTATACAATTACAGCCACACCAGCTTGCTTAGAAAGGACTCCTGTGTGTTACAACAAAGAAGATCTGAGATCCAGTAGTCAATCCTTGCCTTGGCTGCTGCTCCGAGTGTTTGCCTCATGCCAGCAAGTGCTAAGGGCTTTCCTGCATTTTCTCAGTTGTGTTTAATGGCTCTGTGACACAAAGGGACTTGGTAGTTTGTTTTGTTTTATTTGTCTTCAAGAATTGAATGTTTTAGGGCTGAGGATTTAGCTCAGTGGCATAAGTGCCTGCCTTACAAGCATGCGGTCATGAGTTCGATCCCCGGTACCCATATATAAAAAAAAAAAAAAAAGAATTGAATGCTTTAAAAAAAATTCCTTATGTATGTATATCCCTGTGGGTTCGGATTTTAGGACATAAATGAGAAAATATTAGCTAATCTTCCACAAAGAAGAATGATGATGTTGGGCACATGGTATAAACTCTCCCTAGATTGTCCAAAGTATTACCTAAGACCATTCCTCTAGGAATACATGTTCTGTGGGAAATGGGTTTTGAAACGCCATACTCTGTATCCTCCTGCTGGGGAGTCAGTAAGTAAGGCTGGGTTCTGAAAGGCTCTGAGAAGTTCTACTCTAAAGAAACTATTTTTTTAAATTGTGGTTATTTCCCTAATTTATCTACTAATCACAGAACACTGTGTGTTGGGGGAAAGTGGGGAAGGAAGCAGCACATTCCATGGGTTCTGGTTGGTCCTGGGGACAGCACTGCACAGCTGTCCTTTGTTTCTGTACAGCAGTCAGCAGAAGCACTGACTGACTCTGTCCAGTGAGTCTCCTCCAGGGACATTTTATAGGAAACAGCCTTGGATGATAGAGATTATGTGTGCCTCCCTGCAAGAGTAGTGTGTGTTATGTCTGGTATCAGAAAAACAAAACTGATCCTTGTAGGAAACAAGCTCAAGCATACTTTGTGACCATTATGACAACTCATGTTCCCAAAAGTCAGGATCCTCCTGTGACACAGCCTACTATGTGTGCAGCTGACCGTGTGGCCCTTTCCACATCCCCATGGGAATCTGGGCTCACACAACCAGCAACAGTGCTGGCCTTCTGACTACTGGGTCCTCTAGCTCCACAGCCTTGAATCCTTCCACAGGCCTCAGTGAAACTATGGCAGATTGACTTGTTAGCTTGCAAGTACAGTAAAATCTCAGCCCCTTCACTGTTCATGGTGGTTGAAGATGAATGGGTCATCTCTTCCAGTTAGATATATCTTCTTCTGTGTGGTGAGACCAGGGTAGGGTCAGGGTGGAAGGGCTGGGGAAGCTATGAAGAACGAAAAAAAAAATAGAAGTTCAAAAACATGGGACTCCCAAGTCAAGCACCCTTCCAACACTCTTGAATACTTAAATCTCCTGCAGCTTAGCTTCTTTGAGCCAATTGACCTCAGGGTCTATAGCCTTCCTGTTAAGTTTTGTTTTCTAGATATCAGTTCTATTTTTCTACTATTTCTTTATTTGCTTTATTTTTCTAGGTACAGGGTTTCTGTTTACATAGTGAAACAAAAAATGATGGTAGATTATTAATTCTACTACTTGTGGATTTAGGGAGAGGAAGGAAATCTATAATACTGAGGTTGTATGCCTGGTACTCTGCTAGGCACTTTACAAGAGTTTCCTAATATCACTGTACATATTACTCAGGATTTTTGTGTTATTAGTATCAAAGTTATCTTGGTGTTATATTGGTAGCATTTTTAGAGTGCACACTAAATATGAGCTACTATTCTAAGTCTAAGATATTTATTCTCTGTAATGACCCTGAATTCTTTGCTATCATCTGTGTTTTATCCATGAAGAAACTCATGGCAGAGAGGAAGTTATCTCCCCCAGATCACATGATTAGCAGAGATATGATTTTAAAAGCAGGTATGTCCATATGGCTTCCATGTCAGATTTCTCTTGCTCTCTTCCACCAAGTTGAAGCTTTATGAAGATAATCATACTCTGTCACTGGAGCTAAGACTGGCCATGCAGTTCTAGTCTGAAGCAACCATTGTGGAGAAGGACAATGATTTAATAATAACACAAGAACAACACTCAGAACCCCAAACTGCAGTAGAAAGGTAGAGGGTGCAGCAACTTCACTGGGTACACATGACAAATGCAAGTGTTAGGGTAGGTTCCTAGCAGAGGTAGACTACTGGCTTTTGGTTCTCAGGTATAAGCTCTCATTGAGTTAGTATGTTGAGCTCAAATAGTTTTAAATATTCTACTGGGTTTTCAAAAGCATTTCATTGCCAAAGGTCGACCCACTGTTATTGACAGTTCCAGTACAGATAAAATGGATCACTTCTCATCCTTTTCTCACATCTTTGTGCTTTAAAGTTTTCCAGAATATTTATGATATTTTACAAGCAAGACAAGAGGGAATTATTCTCCTCTTTGTTCCCTCACCCTCTCAAACTGGAGAAAATGATTGGCTTGGCTTTATAGGGCTAACATTCCTCATCTAAATGAACCACATCTGAGGGTGGAAAGTTACAACATTATCTTGTCCTCCTGGTGTCCTCTGACAAAGGGCATGAATTCTATGGCCATTATAACAGCATGGACAATACTATAATAATATGAAGATCTATAACTATGGTAGTTTTCTTCTTGCTGTCTACACACAATTGTTTATTTAGCCTCTACTGGGTCTGATAATGGTTTAAAGTTGATTTTCTTTATTGTACTAACTGTTTTTGTTTTTTTAAAACTTTTTTATTTAAAGAGAAACAAAAGCATGTAAAGGGTAGAGATAATACAGAATTTCAAAAAAAGAGAAACAATAAGAAATCACTAGTATAAATTACATATTGTCCTCTTAGAAATAGTTGTTCAAGTTACAAAATTAAAGCAAACAAAGTAGATATTCAAACAGTGAGAGTGTAAACAGCTATGCATGCATGAATCTCTATATGTATTTCTATCCTTTCTGTATTAGAGGGAAAAACAAAACTTAGCAAGATAAAACAAAAAAAATTCCTATAAAAACATGAAAACAAAAAGTCGCATAAAACCACAGTACAAGGTGATCTACAATGATTGCTGTGTTGTTTCTTATTATCTTCAATAGAATTGTCTATATCATCAGGTATAAATGAATATAGAAGTATAATTGAATATAGCAGTACATAACAATATTAGTAAAAATAAAACATTGTAGACAGTATAAAACTTCTAAGGCAGGTAATAATCAAACCAGAGTGGATATTCTAGTGAATCTTGTCATCTCAAGTGCAGTTGCCTATATTCTCAGACTTGATACTATCAATCATTACAGCTTTGAATAAAATCTATCAATACAAAACAGCAATCTAACAAACCAGATTTGATTATAGATCAGTCATGTTAAAACAGTGTAGGTTTTATGGAGCTGCAGATTAACTTAATAGGACATTAAGGATGATTACCGTACTATATCCTGTTATTTTCAGGATTACTGTCTGTGCCCTCAAATCTAGTACAGGTAGAATGACTGAAACAGAATATAATACATCTAAGCAGAGTAGTGTGAGAAATGTGGGTTTTAAATCCTGGTGCACTATTAACAATATATCATATCAAGGTCATCTATGTTAGAGTTTCTAGTTATCCTTCTCTGCTTCATTTTTGCTATGCTATTTTTCTGCTTTTGTCTGTCTAGTTTTCTCTTTTGTTCTACTGCCTGCCCCACTCATTGAGGCCTTCCTTCCACTGTTCCTAAAATCCTGGTATTTCTCTCTCTCTCTCTCTCTCTCTCTCACGTCCTTCAGTATTCTCTGTAGGGTTGGATTGGTGGTCACAAACTCCCCCAGTTCCTCTTTGTCATGGTAGCATCTTGTTTCTCCATTAATTTCGAGTGACAGTTTTGCAGGGTACATCAATCTGGGCTGGAGGTTATTTTCTTTCAGGGCTTGGAACACTTCACCCCAACCTCTTCTTGATCTGATGGTCTGTGTTGAGAAGTCAGCCATGATTCTGATGGGCTTACCTTTATAGGTAATCTGTTTCTTTTCCCTGACGGCTTTTAATATCCTGTTTTTATATTGAATTTCTGGTATCTTGATTATTATATGGCTGGGTGTAGCTCTGTTTTGGTTGTAGGTGACTGGAGTTCTATATGCCTCATACAACCAAATGTCATTCTCTTTTCCCATGCTTGGGAAGTTTTCCTTAATTATTTCCGTGAATAGCCTTTGTAATTCACCTGTATGTATTCCTGCTTCTTTGTTCACATTTCTTAAATTGTAGATTCTCTTGTCATCTTCTAGCCTTTGTATTATTACTCCTGTTTCCTTGTTATTTTTAAGAGATCTTTCCTTTCATGATCACACATTGCAAACTTGTCTTCAAGTTTTGATAGTCTATTCTTAGTTTCTTTTAAGGAGTTTTGTCAGCTTTTAATGGAGTTTTTAATTTCCTGGTATTCTCTTTGAATCTGTTTCATGTATTCTATATTTCCTTTATATTCCTTATTGAATATTTCTCTCCTTTTTTTGTGTTCCTCCCTTCTTCTGTCTGTATCATCCTGAGAGATGCTTCCTGAGAGCATTTCTTTTATTTCTCTACTCATATCTTGCTTTACCTGATTTAATATTTCAGTTTTGAGCTCATCTACAAGGTTCCTAAGATATCTCTTAATGCCCATGGAAGCCATGTCTGATGTTGCGTGTTTGCCACCCTCAGTCTCCCTTGTTTTTCCCTCTCCTGGATCAGTGCTCTCAGGGTTCTGGGCTGGGGGCCTCCTCCTGCCTCTCTCTCCTGTCATGGTCCTGGATTCCTCCACACAGGTTACAGTGCAGGTCCCAGCCCTCTTCCCTATTGGCCATGTTTACTCCGAAGCACGCTGGCGAGGGAGCTCCGCCCTCTCTGCCTACTCTTGTCACTGAGGTATAAGAAGCAGCTGCATATGCCTGCCCCTCCCCACCCGGCCACCCAAACTTTAGGGGCCTTCACCCGGTTAGTGCTTGCTAGGCACAGGGAATTGATTTGGGACGTCTCACTGGGTCCTGGCCAGGGGCACTGCCCAGTTCAAGCAAATCCCACAAATCTGCTCTGGGGATGGAGGAACCAACTGAAGTCAGTGTTGCTCCCAGTTCAGGCTCCTCTTGCCCGATTCCAACATGTCGCCCATTTGGTCAAGCCCTTTCCCTGTGGGGAGGTCTCATTCCCAGCACTGACCATGGATCAGTGAAGGTCCCTTTGCTGGCTCCGTTCTCCATTGTGCTCACCAACCCCCGACATCAGCACTGCTGCGCTTCCTGTGAGTGGCAGCAGGAGTAAGTTTGGGCAGCTCTGCCGGCCAGCGCAGAGTCAGGCTGTTGCAAATTTGGCAGGTCACTGCAAACAAAAACACTGTGTCCCATAATTTTTAGCTGTTTCAGTTGTAGTCTTGACATATTTGATGAGCTTTTTTATGTTTTAATTTCTTCCTGTGTCAAGAGGATCCATCTCCCTCTGTCTGGGTCTCTCCAAGGTGTTTTATTCTGGAATTGAGTTGTTTCTCCCGGGAGACTTTGTATTTTGTTGCTCACTGATCGGCCATCTTGACTTCTCTTGTTTTTGGTTTTGGTTTTGGTTCTTTTGACATTCATTATTAGGCTAGCTCTGAAAACACATTTGTACATTTTTCCTTGTTGATAGATTCTGAAACAATTTATCATATGAAATTATTTTATGGTCAAGTAATGTACCTTTTGGAGATTAACAGTATGTTGTAGCAAGTTAAGGTTTAGAGAAATGCTAGAAATAACCTGTTGGCTTTGTTTGGCCCAACATTTACCAAACGTAAATTCAGAATGGTGGACAGCTAAGTTTTGTATGGCTCTGGAAGCATGTTCTGGGACACATAATATGTGTGCAATAGTTCTCTCTCTCTCTAAGGTCACCTTAGCTTGTTGGTGTAGCTTGTTTTATTTTCTAGTTTCTTTTTTTAAAATAGTTTTTGCCTTGGGATATGAAAAACATTCAGTTCGATAATTTACCACACTAAATTTTTATCTCCTTTTTCTGCTATGATTTATTTTGTTTCTCTCTCATTCTTGTTGCTTGAATTGCTGTATCATTTTTCTGTACTTTGGAGCACTGAAAGCATTTACAGACCCAAACTTGACGTGGAGTACAGCTTTCTAGCCTCACCCTTGGGTTCAGTGATCCCCCAGGGAGGAGGGGTGAAGATGGCACAGACCAAGCAAGCAGGCAGATCCTTCCTGGGCTCCTGCCTCTGTTTCATGGCCTTGAGCCTCCATTTCTTCTTACTTTTAAAGTACATTTAATTAAATTTGTCTGTAGGTTTAATAACATAGTACCTGGAAGGTGGATTGTTGACAAATGAGTAACTGTCTGTACTATTTTCATGATTTTAATAATTACTCTGTAATTTCAATTTTGTCTTCCTTTGACACAGTTGTGTTATAGTTGTACTTTTGGGGAGTAATTTCATTTGCCAATTAGCAAGATTTAAACACAGCATTTTCTCCATTTTTAGCTGTTTTGCATGCTGGTGAGGACATGTGGTCTGTAAAATATCACATCTGCAGCCCACACAAGCCAGGGCAACAGCTGGGCCCAGGGACAGGGCCTCATGCCCTCTGCCTCTGCCTGTGCAGAGAGTTTCTCTGTTGCAAACCTCATCTTCTGCGACCAACTTCTCCAAGGGAAGGAGACTTGTCTTATGGGTCTCTGTGCTGCATTGGTTTGAGACCCTCAAGGAATACACCTCTGCCCACAGGCAAAGTCAGCTTAGAAAATCAGTGCAGAATGGCTTTACTGAACCTGGCATTGTGTTGTAGGAGCTAAGTGGATTAAGGCAGGCAGGGCCATTTGTGCAGTGGAGTTACTCCTGCTAGTCTTACTTTGCACTGCTTTATACCTGGGAATATTTTTGTGTATGTTTAAAGGAATTTTTAGTAAAATAGAACAGAAGAGTACTCTTTGTGAGCTACCTATCAACTGAAACCTTCCCCCACACCCATCCCTGGAGCAGTCACCAGAGAAGATGTATTTAATAATATCCCTAGAAACTCATTCATTTGTCAAACATTTGTATCATGAATTGTGTCTTTAATCACTCTTAGAAGTCTTATATTTTGCAATATGATTCCATTACTGTGTGATTTTATCAGTCTCTTGTTTCTTTGGTAATAAACTTGCAGGTTCCATGGAACACTAGCTAGTATCATCCAATTCCAACTGTTCTTTTTGGCCATGACACCAAGGTATTCAACCATTAAGGCAACTTTTATTTGTTGTTTTATAAAGAAGAACGAAGCAGAAAAATGCTCCAGGAAAGTAGAGTTGTATATTTATTCAAAATGGAAAATGGCATGATGTAAAAACAGAATCCTTTTTTATTAGATGTATAGGAGGTTTTTTTTTAAGTGTTCACCTAAGCAAGATTCTGTGATTTTAAAAAAAGGGGGAGACCGGGGGTTTAGCTCAACGGCATAAGTGCCTGCCTTGCAAGCACGCAGTTGTGAGTTCCATCCCCGGTACCTGGGCGGGGTGGGGAAGATTCTTCTATAGCACGCTTTTCCTTTCCTGAGTTTTTCTGTTTTAGCATATACAAATGCATCCTCTTAGGGATGCCCTGCAGAATTTCTGAGTCAAGAGTCCTTTGGCCTGCTGGTCTCTCTCTCCTTCCCTTACTCCAGAGACTCTGATCTATTCTATAATTGAGAACCTAAGTCGAGAAAGAGCTGACTTACATGGAATAAGAGGGCTTCTCTGTCCCTTGCAGCATGTTTCATCAATCACCCAGCCACTTTCCTGACAGCTTAAAACTTATGAACCATTTCCTGGGGCATCATAGAGGATAAGAAACGTCCCTGCCATACTTTTACAATGAGAATATGTACCTTAGCATAACAGTAGCCAGCTATGAGTCTCAGTAGCTGCACTGGGGAAATACAGGAAGTGATCTTTGTGTTCAACCACTTAGCAGATGAACAGCAAATTGTATGCACATGTATCAAATTAGCAACAGGTAAGTTTTATCCATGTTACAGTTTGTATATTTATAATTTTTATTTTAATTTTAAAATTAGACCAATTCAGTACAATATGCATGAAAATCTGCTTTTACAACTTTGGGAGGAGGTTGAAAGTCACTCATCAGGTGATTCCTACCAGTGATGACTTGGATCATGTAAGCCAAAGAAGTCATGATAGTGAAATGAAGTAAAATGTGACAGACAGAGAAGTGCAGAATGAAGACCTTGATTGAGATGAGGAATAAAGCAGTAATATAAATATTTGACCAGTCAAAATGCTACAAAATGGTCATATATCCTGGAATGATCTAACAATGTCATAAGTTTCTTGCCAAGGGTGAAGCCTATTAGAGTGCCAGCACTGCAATTCAGTGTTGGAAATAGTTTGCAATGGATGGTATGCTACAAGAAGGTGTGAGGTACACTACTAAATAAAACTAAAACATTCTATATGCTTCAGTAGTAATGCTCAAGATATATATTTCTCATGACACCTTACTATCTGAACTAAAAGCCTTCATAGCAGAACTTTATCATCCGAATCTTCAGAATCTAAAGGATTTAGGAGAAATGACAGATACAGTGTTGAGATTTTTAGAGCAGTAGTGACACTCAAGAAATTTGGTTTCCTTCAACGTTTCCTACCTTTTGATGACCCAAAGACCTGCCAAGAAAGAAAAAAGTCTGACAATTTGTCTGCTATTCACTCATTTTTGAAAGCTTTGTTTCAAACTGTCAAGCAATTCATACACCATTGGAATACATGACAGTTTGAATCATTTCATGGTTGTTGAAGCTTTTGGCATTATATGCCAAATAAACTTTCTATATATGATATAAAAATATATGTCCTGGTAGATGGGAAATCAGCCACAAAGTCTTTATTCATGCAGTAATAACCATCTGACATTGTGAACAGGTTTGCACCTATTTTAAAAAGTTACAGAAATGTTACATTTGACAATGAGTTTATTAGTTATCCATTAATGTTACATTTGCTAAAAAGAACACCAGTCGACCAGTAGTTGGACAAGTATAGGAACTAATCACAAGAACAAAGTGGAGATTCCTGAAAAAAAGGTTGCAAGTTCACAGTAGAAAATGTATAGTACAATTCTTGGATTTCAGAAAGACATCACTGACGTTCTATATGATGAAAAACAAAAATAGTATTGATGCTGTCAAGGTCACATCATGATGATATTATTGATTATGAAGGTAGGCACGGTCATGCAATCCTGTAATCCCAGCACTCAGGAGGTTGCGTCAAGGGGATTTTATGAGTTCAAGATCAACCTGTGCTACATGGTGAGTTCCAGGTTGGCCTGGATTACAATACATCAAAGAATACAAAGTAATATTGATAATGTCAATGTTACACCATGATGATAGCATTGTTAGATTGATCGTGGTGGTGAATGTCTACAATCCCAGCACTCCAGTGGCTAAAGCAGGAGGATCCTGTGAGTTCAAGGTCAGCCTTTGCTACATAGTGAGTTCAAGTATAGTTTGGATTACATAAAAAGACCCTATCTCCATCCTAACCCCCTAAAAAAATTGATAGTCTGTAACACAATAAAGCCAGAAATAGTCACATTTTACAACAAAACAAAAGGGAGGGTAAATGTTGTTTTATGGCAACTATGATGTCACTCAAAACATAAAGTGTTGACCAATGGCGGTATTTTACTCAGATCTAAACATGTCAGGCATAAATAGTTTTATAGTTTACAAAGAAAATAACAAGAACAGAATATCATGGAGAAATTTTCTTAGAGGATTGGGACTGGAATTGATAAATGATTAATTTCAACAGAGAAATGTTACATGTTTCTGCCCAACAAACTCCGCAAAAGAATTTTGGAGCAGACTGGTGAACAGACAGGTGAGAAACATCAAAGAGCCTCCTAAGAAAATGAGAAGATAAAAGTCAAGTATTTCCTACCAAAAATACACACAAACAAAACATATGTGCTATCAGTGTTAGCTTGCGTTTCCCAAGTACTGGAATTGCAGGTGTGTACCACAACCCCCAGGTGTCTTATGGTATAAAATTTTTTTTTAAATAAAGTTTATGCCAGATGTGGTAGCACATGCTTGTAGTTCCAACTACTTGAGGCTGCAGCAGGAGGTTCACAAATCCAGGACAGCCTGAGTAATTGAATGACTTAGTGAAATACTGTCTCAAAAACTAACAAAAGGGCTGTAGATATAGCTCAGTGATAAGAACCTGGTTCCAATGACTGGGAACAGAGCTCAGTGGTGGAGCCCTTGCCTAACATGCTGAAGTTCTGGGTTTGGTCCCCAGTAATGAGATAATAAATGATTTAAAATAAAGTTTATATTGTATATATAGTTTTCAAGTACTGATTTTTTTAGCATTAAGTCATACATATTTTATTATATAAAATTTTAATTCCTATTTTTGATACTATGTATAACTGTTCATATTATAATTTTCAGTGATGCTTAATTCTTAATTATATTTTTCATTGGTTTTATTTTTTTCCATATTGTCACACATTCTTGCTTATAAATCTTTGGTCATATATTTGATTAATTCCTTTGAACATATTTCTAGAAGTAAGATTGTTGGGCCAAAGAACACAAACATTCAAAATGCCCCGTGCTTCTGTTTTGCTTACGTGGGCATGGTTATTCATAATGGAAGGTTGTATAGCTGTCTTTTCTGTAGTGTATTCACGCACGTTAGGACAGCATCAGTTTACTAAAACAACCAGAGCAACTCAGTGATGGCCTCCAAAGGCTGAAAGCTGCCTGACATTGCTGTGGACCATCTTTTGTTAGCATGTAATTCTTTATGATTTAAATTTCTATATCCTGCAGACGAATGGATGAGCAGGATGATGCTGTGTGCCTGAGCTTTCAGGTAGATAAGAGGAGTTCTGAAGCCACTGCAGAAAGCAAGAGCTGCTGTCTGTGGCCTCATAAATAATTTGTGAGGTGTTACTGGGTTTTATGTGTGTTTTTACATCAGGCACAGAAACCTTTAGTGGCCTAGGCTTTTAAAATTAATAATTATAGAAAAAATAGTAGAAAATCTAGGTAATCTAATCAAAATAAGTTCCATTTGAAATAACATACCTGTTCTTTTACTTACTGGATCATAAGTAATGGAGTCTAAAATGTGCAATGATGGTCTTGGTGTAATCTGATCTGAATTTAATGTAATATTGCAACTTTGACCTTGTAAAACACTAGAGTCAAAGTAAATATTTTAATATGAAAGTTTTGACTCCATTACTGCATTTTAGCTCCTATCATAAGATATCATATGGAATATTAGGAAATCTTACCTCCCCAAATAAGGCAGTGAAAATGAATAATGATATTTAATGCTGTGACTCCATTACTTCATTTTTGCCATCTATCATATTTTAAAGAATAGCAGGAAACCTCACATTTCCTATAAACACTACATGAAGTGAAGAATGATTTCTGTCCCTCTATCCAAGCTGGTGGAGGCATGTATGCTGCGTAATAAAGTAGCCCTGAACCCTAGCCATACTAAATGCTGCATTTTGAAGTCCTCTGATTGATGCTATTTCTGCTTGGACATGGTTCTTTAGGTTCTGTATCAACAGACTTCTTACTGATGGTAAAAGGAAAGAAACCAGGAATGATCAGAATACTTGCTTTTAAAACCCTGTCTTTCTGTTGGATTATATCCTGCAGCAGCATTCCCCACATTTTTCATCACACCTTGTAATGACATTCATGAAAGAGGACTTGCAGAACTGCTCCAAAAAGTAGTAAGAATAATGAGATTAGTGTGTTCGCAGCAAGGAGGAGTATTTTGACAGGGACTAATGGCAATGTGTTGTGTCTTGTACTGTGATTTTAAAAAAATCCATCATATAGTTTGATTATACCTCATATATAGTTCACAAAATTATAGTTCATGCTCATGAAGGAGACATATTTTCCATAGAACTTTTTAAATTAACTCTAAAGCAGATTTGGTGTGTTCTCATGTGCCACCAAGGTTTTGAGCTCTTGCACTACTGGCACAGGAAAACTTCAGTTCTCAGAGCTTCCAGTGTGATCTGTCCACTCATCACAGTGAAGCAGTGGTCCTATGAAGTTGTCAATACATTCTCTGGTTGCACCAGATGCTCCCTCCAGGAGGAAGGTGACTTCAGCCCTCCTGTGACCTGCAGTATTTCATCATCCTAAAATAAGAGTTCATGCAGGGTGCTGGGCAAAGGAAGCTCCTAGATAAATGAGCCCCAGCTTTCAGAAAGACTGCTGCCCTACAACTGGAGGCCCCATGACTCAGAGCTGTGGACATCAGCCTGAACTGTTGGTTTGCCATCAGTTGCTATTTAGTGCTTCCCTGAATCCTGGTGATGGTGGCAAAAAACATGCCATTCCTATTGTTCCTGATGTGAATATAAGTCACGTTTTTGCATTATGAAATAAGATATTGTAGTACACTTGAAGAGGGATGCCCATCCACCAGTTAAAATACCACTTTGCAGTTATTAATGATTGTATGGTACTGTATGAATTGGTCAGTGCCCCTACTTTGAATCTCTAACTTCCCACTTCAAATGATCATTGCTCAGAAAGTTAGTTTCTTATGGATTATATCATTGACACAGTCTCATGGTTGATATCCTCAAACTTTCATGCTAGAAATAATGAATAAAAACATTAAGGTTTTCAAGTACAAGCTAAAGGTGCTATAAAAGTCACTGCAACTACTTAAGATCTGTGTGTTTGCCAGGTCTGTGCTCTGCTGCTGCTTCCAGTGAAGGGAGGCTGTTCTCATTGTCACCACAGCTTTTCAGATCCACCCTGACCAAAGCACTTGGGACCTTCTATTCAATCAATGCATTACACCTCTGTTTTATTAACAAAGTGTGAGCTGTTCAAGGGGAGGGGACCTGTCCTTTGAATGATATTCTTCAGTATTAGGAAGTGACCCTATTGTGAATGAAAGTGAGGAAGTGTCCCCAGATTATTGATATGGGCATAAACATGTAATATGACACAAAACACTTAGGTTATAAAATATTAGTCATCTGAGATCATTTTTGTGTAACTTGTAACTGTGACGTGATTTATGTAACATGATTTTCAGTGGTGAGATTTATACACAAGCAGATAAATTTCACACAGGATTCAAAATATGAGGAATTAAAGAAAGAAGAAGCAGCCTACAACTTGTCAGCATCCTTGAAATTTTTGGAATCCATCTCTGTCAATCAAGATCTGCTTCAGGCCCATCCATAACATGTAGCTTGGTTTAGAAGGAGATTTAGGGAGCATGTAATTCATCGGCATTTCTGTTGAGGTAAACTGAGCTGAGGTAATGGAAACTTTCTGTGGTGTTAACTTATGTGGAGTCAGAGCAGGACTTGCTCCTTGTGAAAGGCAGAGCAGCCAACCTCCCCCTGCCATGAAGCCTTCTCTGCTGTGGTGACCTCACATTACACATTGAATAAACCAAAGCCTCCATCAGGTTAACCCCAGGGTATTTCTAATGGCTACTAAGAAATATCAGAGTGGTGTCTGTGGGACTTACTCTCAGTTTCTCTGGGAAATTCTTTCACATAAATTCTTCAGCTAGAAACACAAACTGATTTATACTGACAATTACAATATGAGAAGTGAGCTTGGATAACTATTTAAATGTTTTTAATGTGCCTTCAGAAATTGCGGCGCCCTTTTCTGTCCATGCCGCGTCCTAGTCCATCCACGCCTTGTGACAATCGCTTCTCCAGGAAAAGGACGCCGCATGTGGGAATTGGGCATGGGGATCTTGAAATGTTTTGTACTGATAATTGTAATTTGTGTAGTTCACATGTGTATGTTTTTATGTAATGCTCAATATGGAGTCGAGGGTGGAGACTCCAGGGGGGTTGCTAGAGGCCCTCTAGATAACCCCTTTGTGAGGACTGGTTGTGGGGTTTTGCCTTCTGTGAGTAGTATGAGAGAGTTTATACAAAAGCTTTAAATGAAAGAGCTCATGGAGGAGGATTTACAAAATTCCTGTGAGACAACTGCC
>PVLA01016533.1:0-20392 GCA_004027455.1 Hydrochoerus hydrochaeris
GTTTCAATCAGTTTCCCATGCTCATGTACTTTTTTCTCTAGTTCTTCTTTAGCTGCATTCAACAACTCCTTTACTAAAGTTGTTATTTCTATCTTTACATGGGAGACTACTTCTAATTTGATTTCCTCTATAGCCTGATGCAGTTGTTTTTTTATTTCACTGGCTATCTTTTCAGAGATTTCCGGTGTGTTACTTTTGGAGTCCTCTATTTCAATGTCTCCTATACTTGCTTCTGGTGAACTATATGTTTGAGACTGCATTTTGCTTTTTCATTTTGTCATTTTCACTCTGCCTGGTATTTTCTATGTGTAGGAGGGGATCACACACACTCTTTTCAGACACACCAAAGTGTTACAGTTAGTTGGAGGGGGTTTTACTACTGGCCCTATTTATCCCCTGTACACCTCTATTTTAGGGGTATACTTACCACATTAATACAGTCAATCCGGTGTAGTGCAAAGTTCCAAATTTTCTCACACTAGCTGGATACCACTGAGATTTTCTCATGTTCCAGGTGGGAGGGCGGGCCCATCTGTAGCAGTCCAGGGCAGTTATCAGTCTTGGGCGGGCCTCCTCGATGTACCTGGTGGCAGGGCAGGCCCACGGGGGAGGTTCCGGGTCGCCTACCCCTGAGGCGGGCTTGCGCTGAGTTCCAGGTGGCAGGGCATGCCCTCAGTGGAGCTTCTGGGCAGCTTACCCCTAATGCAGGCTTCCGCTGAGTTCCCGCTGGCAGGGCAGGCCCACGGTGGAGGTTCTGGGCAGCTTACCCCTGATGCAGGCTTCTGCTAAGTTCCCGGTGGCAGGGTGGGCCCACGGTGTAGGTTCTGGGCAGCCTACCCCTGATGCAGGCTTCCGCTAAGTTCCCGGTGGCAGTGCGGGCCCACGGTGTAGGTTCTGGGCAGCCTACCCCTGATGCAGGCTTCTGCTAAGTTCCTGGTGGCCTGGCTACATCATTTTTTATAGGAGCATCTAGTATTTTAAAACAACTACTTAGTAATGAATAAAAATTACTAATCTCAATGAATTTTCATATATAATTTTCCTTTATTTCAGTCTCATTTTTAATCCCTATTTATATTTTACAGAAAGCTGAACTTTTGATTTTTTTAAAGTATGTTCTACTTTAGTAGAAAATTGGCCCCTAAATTCAGACACTCAAAAACTAACCCTATTAGTATAATTACAGTCCTGTACCTACTTTTGCCTCTGAAAAGAGTAAATTACAAAGTTTGCAGTGATTTACAGAATGCAAGGGATAATAATTCCTTCTTAAGAGGAACACAATATGACAATCCTATCAACTGTAGTATGGAGATGGTCTCTGGCAATAATGATGTAGAAGGACTAAATTTTATGGTATATCAAAATGCTGCCTCTTAGTATTTACATTTACAATTCTTCTTACTCGCATGACTCTTTGAGAATATCTTAACACTAACTTAGTGCTCATAATCAGTGTATAGCTTAGTCACATACTCAGCTTTGCCTTCTTTCCTGGAGCAAAGCTGGTGCTCTTTATGCCTAAAACAGTACCTAAGTCATAGTAGAGGTTCTGTAACAACTTTATTAAAGGGAGAAATAAGAAAAGAATGGCAGCATACATTCTGCAAGTGTGACTTGAACATTTGAGATTGGGGAAAAATTGATCTGGAACAGTCAGAAATGAAAATGAAGCATTTCTGAAGTACTTCATTTAAAAATAACTCACATACCTTTTTGACCACTTACCAGTCCAGTTATTTAAATAGATGACCAAAAATTGCATTTTTTGTTTTTTTTGTAAGATACTATAACAGGAAATATAAACAGTTTTATCAAATTTATTCAGTAATTTTTTATGTATGGTCTATCTTAAAACATTCAGTAAACAGTGTAACATTACAATGTGAACAGTAGTATCTAGTCTCTTTCTGAATTGTTTTTGCATTATTGTCTTTCTTTGAACAACACAGTTTACACTATTGTGTGAGTGTATTTTCTATGGGTGACTTAGTTTCAATAAAATATCTACACATTAAATGTAATGGTGAAGACACTGGTGACGCTAGTTGGTGTCTCACTATCCTGTGTTTTTCACTTATTTGGTCTATTAAATATAGTCTAAATTGTAGATGACTTTTTTAATTCCTTTATCTTGAATATATAACAAACAAGTTCCATATTTTTTGGCCCATAAGTTTCATAAATATTTTATAATAATATTTTCCTTACTGTTTGACTCTAGAAAAGCTTGTTAGATGTTGGTCAACTGTGTCAGTACTGCCCATAGAATTATTAAAATTGTTGACCGCTATTGAAATTTTCTTAGCTTCATTTCTTTTTTCAAGTTCTGTCATTTCTGTATTATGAGTAGTTAACAGGAGACATCTTTTTTGTTTTTCCATTTCAAAACACAGACTTTTCCTTCCTGATATGCTAATGTTTCTCCCTTTTTTAGTTTTCCTTTTGCAGATCTTTTGGTACTTTCTTTCTGATCAGTCTCAGGGTCCCAAAGTGTTTGTTTTGTATTAGAATATCACTGAGTTCTGGAGAAGTATAAAAATTATATCTAGTGTACTCACAGTAAGAGTTTTTATATTGTAGGTTATTTTTCTAAATTATCGGTTATTTTTCACAAATTAGTGAAAGAAATAGCCATAATTTATTATTGCATTTCACTAGAAGCAAATATCAAAAGCATATACAATGTTCTAATTAAAATAGTATGTAGAGCTAGTTATGGTGTCATACACCTATAATCCCGGCACTCAGGAGGCTGAGGCAGGAAAATCACTGCAAGTTCAAGTCCAGTCTGAGCTACATAGTGAGTCCATGCCAGCCTGAGCTACATGGTGAGACCCTGTCTCAAAAAAAAAAAAAAAGTATGCAAAAATATTTGATATAAAACAAATACACATATAAGAATAGACTGGGTGAAGTGATGCCTGCCTGAATGACTCTCAAGATAGTTAGTACATAAACAAACCTGGTGCCCAAGAGACACTCAGGGTAAACTCTTAAATGGCTAAAGAAATTTAGGCATTTGTTTTTAAGAATTACAATGTTGGGCCAAGGATTTAGCTCAGTGGCCTAAGTGCCTGCCTGGCAAGCGCAAGGTTGTGAGTTTGATCTCTGGTACCAAAAAATAAAATGAAATAAAAAAGAATTACAATATCTAGTTTGATTAATATGAATAGAACAAACTTGTTGTATATTTGAAGGCTTTAGAATATAGTACTTATTAGAAGATAGTGTGTTAAAATTACTTTTATAATAGTATGTGTGTATTTATATACTTAGACCTTATAAACTATAAAATATGTTCTTTATTTTGCAAATGTATGTTAAGAGAAAAAAACTAATTACAATAAAAAGAAAAATTATATTATCTTTGTTTCCACAGATGTACCAAAAAGTGGAGGATCAGAGTATTCTCACTGTGGAAAATGTGAAGAGTGTTCTCCAAGATGAATTTCCTCATGCTGATATTTGGGATATTTTGGGAGTTCATTCCAAATATGATATTGAAAGAAAGGCAAGTTGAGAAACTGTTCAGTAAATAATCTTTCTATGTTCAGGCATAGAAAGACAAATACCACGTGACCTCCCTCATGTGGAATCTAAAAAAGTATAACTCATGGGAATAGAGTGAAGTGACAGTTACCAGAGGCTAAGGGCTGGAGGAGTGGAGAGATTTTGATCAAAGAATAGGAAATTTCAGTTAGACCAGATTAATAAATTCAAAAGGTAGATTGTCCATTGTGACAACTATAGTTAATAATACATTGTATGTTGTTAGGGCTCTCGGAACAAAAAGGTAGGTGAGATGTGGTACTTTATTAATTACCTTCATTTAGCCTTTCTGCGATGTATGCATAGGTCGAAACATCATAGATGTATATAATTGTATACTATAGATTTATACAGTTTTTACTTGTAAATTTCTAGAAAGGTGAATAATGAAAAGCTGAACCCTGAATATCCTAAAAGAACAGAAAAGACAAAGGCAAAAACACAGATTACTAGAAAGAAGACTAGTACAAAGAATTTCCAAAATTGATAGCCATGACTCCACACTGAATAATATTTCTCTGTAGTGGATAAGGATAAGGATAAGGAATAATCTTCCTGATCAGTGATATTCAATCTGCGTCTGAGGAAGTGGTGAGATTAACATTCCAGTATGAAAAATGTTAGAAGATCCTGAGTTGTGAGGGAACTAAGAGAAGCTAGTGCTTCTGCTGCATAAATTGCAAGCATGTGTTGTGGAGGAAAGTTTAGGAGATGAGACTAGAGAGGTGGACAAGGAGCACAACTGTACCACATCTTATAGATGATATTTCTTAGTGTCCATGAGGATTGGATACCAAGGATAGCATGAAATCCAGGTCCCTCGTTTAAAATGGCATAGAATTTACACAGAACACACACACATTACTAATGCCTAACATAATTAAATGCTATGTAAATAGTTGTTATATTGCTTAGGGAATAATGACAAGGGAAAAGTCTGTATATATAAAAATCTACATATTCAGGTTCAGTGCAATTTTTTCTCAAATATTTTTAGTCCACAGTTGATTGAATCCACACATGTGAGCTTTGTTAGTTACAGAGGTCTACCTCTATTTAATGTAAACTCAAAACAGTACAAGACCTTAGGATCAATGAAAGGTTCTACAGATAAAGTGACATAGGCATGCATTTTTTTTTGAAAGAACGTTCTTCATTGTTGAGAATGGATTATTGAAGGGTGAGAGAGGCAGAGAGAGAAAGGGAAGGAAGAGTTAATATAGATTAGGAAACATGAGATAGGCTAGTAGGCCTTTGGCAAAAGTACAGACAGAAGAAAATGGACCCATTTGAGTTACTCAGCAAGTACTATCCAGGGTCTTTGCAAGATTAGACAGGGTAGAGAGTAGATGAGAAACTATCAAGGAATATGACTCCCAAGGTTTATTTGAGCAACTGACTGGGGAGAAGTGCATAATCATTGCCAAAACAGAAAGGAATGGAGGGAGAATAAGGCTGGAAAATAAGATGAGAATGTGCCTGTGAGACTTCCAGAGGATATGTGAAATAAGAATTCAAATATATATGTCTAGTTCAGAAGCAAAATGTGGGCTAAAAGCCACAAAATTCTGTGTCACCAGATTATTTGTGATAATTGAAACTTTTGGAATAGGTACACTACCTAATTAGAATTGAGTAGGAGCAGATAAAAGACCTGTATTTCTAGCAGGGACATTTTCTTGAGGTCCACATTCATGCATTCAGCTGCCTATGAGATTGTGCATAGCCATTCTAAAATCAAAAGTATCTAAAACCAAGTATATCATCTTCCTTTTTACCCCAAACCTGTTTTTTTTTTATTCCCTATCATAGCATCATGTGTCATAGGTGGTCACCTATGCAAAAGTCTGGCCTTCATCCTAAACTGTTATTTCACACCTTCCAAACAACAGGTCATCAAGTTTTCAATTCTGCTTTTTAAATAATTCAAGCACTGCTTCATTCTGTTTGCTCTTTATCACTGATTTTTTCCTGGATTTTTTCCCATATTGCTGCAGTAGCTTCCAACCTAGTGTCGTTAATGTATGCACCTTCTCATATTGCTGTTGCATCATTTTTAAAATAGGCAAATCTGATCATACTACAGTTTTGTCAAGAGCCCTCTTTGTAGACAGAATTGACCATAACCTCTTTGGTATCACTCGATACTATATTGATTTGTTTTTAAAGTATCCATTTCTCATCTGTTAAACAGTAAGTTTTTTTGGAATAGAGTTTACATATCATTTTTACACATTCATAAGCCTTGTTATCTAGTAGTAACTGCCTACTAAATGGAGATAATGTAGCACTATAGATAAGAGTCTAGACTTTTTGTCAGACAGATTTGGATACACATTCTGGTTCTAAAATATAGTAATTATGTGGCACTGGAAGTGATTTAATCTCTATATCTCTTTTTCATCTCTGCAATGTTTGCTACAGTTTTGAGCTTCCTTTCTTCAACTCCGAAATACTCTAGAATTTCTGAAAAACTCCAAAATCTGAAACATTTTTGTTACTGTTGTAAATAGGTTTATATTCAGCATGTATTTAGCTTCTGAGGTTACTTACGAGAATTTCAGCCATAATAATCATAACCATAATACTCAGTATTGAATATCAAGCAAGCTATTTAGTGGCTGTCATTCATAACATAGCACCCAAATTTTGAGGACCTACCTTATCTGGCTATGACTGAACTCCTCTAGTCCTGTATCTGACAGCTCTCTCCTATATATCACACCCTGTCTTCAATTGATGTTGCCTGAGCTTGTCACATTTTCACTTCTCTTCTAGTTTTTGCTATGCTCTTTTCAGGTGGAATGTCTTTTTTCACTTCATCTTCCTGACCAGTTTTTATTCATCCTTTAAGGCTTTCAGTGTCACTTTTTAACAGAAGCTTCTTTGATCCCGTCCTCTCCATTCTCAAGCTTTGTTAGATGCTTCCTTTCTGGTCCCCCTGGAAATCTTGTAATGCCTGCATTTTGCTTGTAAGTATGTGAACAGCTTGACAGAGGGCTTTCAGCTGTGTGTTTGGTGGATCTAGTCTAATACTAGTGGCATGATTCAGTATCTGCTTATTAAATAAAGGAATACAGGGATAAAATAAGTCTCTGATGCAGGTTAATGTTTTGATTTTAAATAAATGTCCTATCTGTTTCAAGAGTCAGCAAGCCCACTCTCTACTTGGTTTTGTGAACCAAGTATTTTGGTAATACAGCTGTACTTAATTCAGTTGTTTGTGACCACTTTCACACTGACATCAGAAGTGAGTATTTGCAACAGGGACTGGCTGGCTTACAAAACCTAAAATATTTACAGTCTGGTGCTTTACAGAAATAGTTTCCTGACTCCTGCTCTGTGTAGGTAAATCACCTTCCTTTACGTACTGTTTGGAAAGGCGAGATAAAGGTAGCAAAATGTTTATTTTCAAAAAATGGTGTATAAAAATATGACAGTGTGCCTTTTTCTTGTACATTTCTTTTCAAACAGTCACATTTTGACACTTCTATTTTTTAATGAACAGGCAGGAGCAAGTTTTTATAAAATGACTGGCTTGGGTCCATTGCCTCAAGTTATTTATAATGGTGAACCTTTTAACCATGAAGAGATAAATAGTGAGGAACTAGACATTGCTGTTCTTCATAGAATGAAGGATACATCTGTGTATTTACAAAGAAATTTCTTAATGGTAGGTAAGTTTTTATGAGAAAATGCGTAGACATTTATAAACACTGTCTTTAAAAACTTAATGGCACAGGTTACTTATGAGAATTTTTATTCTGATTATTTGACTTTAAAATTAATACTTAAACTTTTCTTGAAAAATTAATTTGAAAGAAAATTGTAATTTTTATAAGAAAATTTATCAGAGTAATCCTAAACTGCATGTTTTTATTTTTACTTATTTATTTACTTATTTTTTTGGTACCAGGGATTGAACTCACAACCTAGTGCCTACCAGGCAGGTGCTTAAGCTGCTGAGCTCAATCCCCAGCTCTACACTGCATGTTTATCAACTTAGATTAAATAATTTGTAAATGAGTGTCTGTATAATTTTAAACTATGCATATAAATTGCCTATATTATTTAAATAACATTTTTATTATTTTAGGGCACATTAAATGATGAGATGAATGCAATTGATTTCCTAATGGATAGGAACAATGTTGTACCCCGTATAAATTCTGTGATTTTGCATGCTAAACAGCAGTACCTTAATTTAATATCTTCTCAAGGTAAAATAATCCTCCATATAATGTTCTAAAAATACTGATCTTTATGCTTCACTAATTCATTGTTAAGCATTTACTATGAAATTTTTCAGTAACTGCTGATATCGGAGATTTCTCTACTTTCTCTTTCTTGGAGTCACAAGATAAGAGCGCTATGATTGCAAAGAACATGCATTATTTAACCCATGAAGGTAATAACATTTTATTTTCTGGAATTTATTCCTAAGGTAATAAAAGCTTAAAATTTTAGTAAACTGCTTGCCTAGTTAATTATGTTACTATTTTTTACTCTAACTGAATTTAACTTTGTTATTGATTATAAATGATTATGCTTTTAAAAATGTACTGGGAAAGTTAGACCTCTTGTCTAACTTGTTGTATGTATAGAAGGACTTCATCTTGGGTTAATACCTTTTTAAAAAAATAAGCCTTTCATTTTTACCTGTTAAGAAAATGATACATACTTTTAACAAGGCTGTGTTAAACTGATAAAATGCATGAATAAAAATATAATTCCAAAATCAGCAGAAATAATACTAGTTTTCTGGTGATTAAACAAATTCTGGGTATTTTGCTTAGATTAGGGGTCACAGCCAAAGGAGGAGAGACCATGATAGTAATATATTTGGAAATAAACATTTTGCCTAACAAGTGTACATAGTACCACAGATTTTTTTTTAGGGCACAGTTAACTTCTCAAGTAGATAAAGATATTTAAGTTGTCTTGCTTTACTTTGTCTTGTTTGGCCCGCTTTGCTTAGAGATGAAAATCAGAGCCTGTAATTATAAAATTTCATTCTGCTTTATGACTGAATAAAAATCATGTCTTTTTCAGGAAAATAGATGGATCTGAGACTATAATACTAAGTTAAATAAGTTAGACACAGAGAGTTAAATATTGCATGGTATCTCCCATAATATAAATAAAGAGTATAATAAAGGACATATGATAAGAAGCCAGAAGGCCAACTTTTTGGAGATGAGGAAAGGAGTCAGGAAAAGTGAAGGATGGGAAGGGGGATCAAGAAATCAAAGATAATCAGTGTAATATATTTATTTTATATAAAATAGGTACATTTCCCAAAATGAATGTACCGTGTCTTGCATGTAAGTAATCAGTAAATAAATAATAAAAAATAAAAGGGTGATTTTAATCTCAGTATACAAGTGTTTACTTTCTAACAATAAAAGTGATCTAAAGAGGCCAAGGATTTTTAGCTCAGTGGTGTAAGCGCCTCCCTGGCAAGTGTGAGGTTATGAGTTTGATTCCTGGTACAAAAAAAAAAAAAAAAAGATCTAAAGATAGAATGAACCGTGTTACAAAAAATTAAACTTTGTATATGAAAGAGATTTAATACAAAGGGCACACGGTCACTTTTTAAGACTCTAAATCAGATGGGCTCTGGATTACTTTTTAACAGATTCTGTGATTTATGTTCAAAAAGGATTTGTCAGTAAGAAATCCAACAAATGATAAAATACAGCAGTTACACCCTCTGGTAAGCTGTCCTTTGAATGTATCAAATAAATGCCAAAGAAGTCAGAGATCAAATTCTGGATTGTATTTCAAGCATCCATTTGATTATCAGACTAAACATGTAATTCATGCCCTTTGGTTAATTCTCTTGGAAATTAGAGGCATAGTAAGTGGGAATCTTATTTCCTCTTACTTGCATTTATGTAAATGTGTGAAGAAATAATGCAGCTTTGAAAATTTACTTAACACTTTAAATTATTTCTCAGTTTACTAGGGTGAAATAATGAAAGCAGAGGTGTGTTACTTTCTTTGAAAAGAATGTTACTACTTCTGAAAGTTGTATTATAATCAATACTATCTTTTTTTGTGACTTTTCTCATTTCCAGAGTCAGTTTTTGTATAGCTAGATAATATTATCTATATAATAACTTTAGTTTTGCATCTTTTCAGTAGTAAGTTTTTGGTGTAGCAGTTTTTTTAATAATTAATTGAATGCCTGGTCTAAAGAACCAGTTTTCCAGTAGGTATTAATGACAACCAGGCAAGTATCATTCAGGTATTCTTTACTGAGCCTGGATGAAATTACACTGATTTAACTGTGATGTTAAAATTTAAAAAAAAAAAAAAAGAAAAGAAAAGGAAAGGAAAAGTGCTGAGGATTCAGCACAATGTCATAAGCACATGCCTGGCAAGCACAAGGGCATGAGTTTGATCACTAGTACCAAAAATTTAAGTTAAAGTAAATTAAATTAAAAATAGTATCTTCATTTAGATTACAAATCTCGAAGTGCTTTTGAAATGAGAATTATATCACTGTTGAAAGAAAAAGATGGCATAAATTAGACTAAGTTAGGGATAGCCAGAAATTCATTATAAGGTAATAAAATTCTTCTGTCTTCTGTACCTTCTAAGTATGGTTATATCTCTTTCTTTTGTAATTTTAACTTATAAGTATCATTTTTTTCACAAATATGGCTAGAAGCAGTTTTATTTACCAACATTAATACCTACTGGACTATGAAAACCATAATATAAGCTTCTCCACTGGTAAAAGTGTTTCACATATGTGTCCTTCGGGGACTGTTCTTTTTTATATAGACCGTATATAAAGGCTACACAGTTTGCTACTCTTCTAGCATTTTTATATGTACATACATATGTGCAGTACATACATAATTTTAATTACATTTCTTCTCAGAAATAAATAGGAAAACATTAATTTTACCTTTTTGAAACTTTCAGGTAATGTAATTTCTACAGTCTCTATGTGGATTGTTGCTGATTTTGATACATCAACTGGGAGAAAACTGCTTTATAATGCATTAACACACCTGGTGAGTTTATATTCGTCCTATAAAATTCTAATTGATTAGAACATAGTACTGAGGAGACTTGAGTCAAGAATTTGCATTCGGTCTCCATGTGAAACAGGTACTTTAGCCTAGAAGAAGAAAATCTTACCTGTTTTGTGTGTCTCATGACCTGTATATATTGTGATAGTGCTTTTGATCATGCGAGTGTCTAGTATGGTTACGGGTAGGCTATTGAAACAAACCATGTTAGAATGTACCACTACCTCAGTGACCCTATGTCTACCTTTTACCAACAATAGCTAGTATTGGCAGTTTTTTGTCGCACACTTAGGCAGTACTTTTTCCCCCTGATTATTTAAGAAAACTAAGAAAATTTGTCTTACCAGCAATAATCTTTTTTTTCTTACCAAAGATATTTTAAGCTTTAAGTCAAACTTAGTTTTCTTATTAGATAATTGTAAGCCAAGATACTTTAGGAGGATTCATTTTTATAGTTGAAAGTTTAATAACCTGTACAGTATTTCAAAGATTTAAAAAAAACACACACCTAAAGAACAGAAACCACAATAATTTATTAGATTGTTTTTCTATTATCTAAATATAAATGTGTTGCTGTATAACAAATTATGCTTCATAAGTTAGTGACTTAAAACAATGAACATTTATTTTCTCACTTGTTCCTGAGGTTCAGAAAATCAGGAGCAACTTGGCTAATCAGTTCTTGTGTAGGGCATTTTATGAGGGTATAGTCAGGTGATGACTTCAGACGGGAGCTGAAGGATGAGCTTCTGAGATAGCTCAGTTACCTGCCTCTTGGGAGGAGCCTTCAGTTTCTCACTGGCCTTTTTAGCAGAGCCCTTCATTCCATTGCCTCATGGACTCTCTCTTAGTGTTAAGATCTCACAGCATGATAGCTGGTTTTCTTCAGAATGAGTGATAAAGAAATAAAGATACAGTAAACCAGAGTGTAATTTTTGAACCAGCTCTATTTGTGTTTGTTAAACAGATCATTTCTATTCAGTGGGAGAAGGGGCTACCTAAGGGAATGAATACCTTGAAGGTAGGGTTCATTTTGGCCATCTTGAAGGCTGACTATTACATTAGGAATTAATAATACATTTTAAATGGAACATTTGTAAATGACATTTGAGCAATGACTTGAAGGGACTAACCATCAGAGATACTAAAGAAAAATACCTTCTCAACAGAGAAATTTCTCAATGCAGAATATCTAATGCTAAAACATACTTGTATGTAGGAAAACAGCAGAAACTCTCCATGAGAGGTGGTCAAGGCCAAAAGGACTGTAGTTCCCTTCTGGAAACCTGCCCCCAACTGAAGGGTGGACTCTAAGCACGGCAAGCTGATAAACGGGATCTCAGCTGCCTGAGGCTCAGCTCACTTACTGGACAGAGGTTCCACACCAGGAGGGGCAAACGGAAGACCAGAGATTACTGTCCCCTTATACTGTACTCTCCACACATATCACCACTTATTCTGGGAGACATAACCAGTTTTGATGCAGTGCACAGATATTCTACCTAAGGAGAAAGCTAGGCCCTATGCACAGAGCTCCACAGCTCTGAGAAGAATGACTTTATTTTGATTACAGTGTAGAGGAGTGCATACCTAAAGACAGTGTCAAAAACAATGGAGATTTTAGTGAAAGCAATTAAGAAAGAGTTGGTAGCTCTATGATAACTGGTAACAAGTGCAATGACAGAGTAGTCAGAAGTTTAATACAGAATTAGAGAAAAAGGCAAGACGAGCTGTCCTGAGGCTACACTCATTCTTGTAGATCCACAAAACTGACTTAGCTCTAGCTCATTTACAGGGCAGCCCTACACCAGGAGGGGAACACAAAGATCAGGCATTAACCATCCTTTTCCTAGTGCCCTCATAACACAGAAATATTCTTGGAGGAAAGGCCCATGCTTGTTTTAATGCAGTAGCAAAGATATTCTGCCTAAGGAGAGACGCAGGGGGACATAAGGACAGAGCTCTGCAGCTCTGTCTGGAAAGAATGACTTTGTTCTGATTTGATTATTTTGATTACAGTATATATATGCTACACTGGCTCTACTCAAGGAGCAATCTACTCAATGGGCAGATTTTAAAGCATTCCTTAAGCTACATGAAAAACAGTAAGGAAAGGGTAAAAGCCTTATTGATTTAAGGGATGTAGGCAAAGCCTCTAACTAAACATTGTTGAATGAAAAGTTATTCTGACTCTAGGACAACTCATGGGAAGTCAGACTTTTTTTTTTTAAAGAGAATAAAACAGAAGAGGACAGATCTAAGCAGATCAGAACAGAACAAGGTAAGCAACACATCACTTCACAACAAGACAATTGGATATTAACAGTAGCTATCATAATGTCTCTTTCTTTCAAATAGTTGAGCTTAGCTTTACACACAATAGTGTCAAACATAACAAAGTAGAATAAAACAACTCAAGAGAATGGAAGTATTCCAAGACATTCTGAACCAAAAAACTGAAGATGAACAATGGCTGCTACATTATCTCATTTTCCATAAAAATTTTGTTTTTACTGTCATACATATTAAAATCCAATAACACACAACATGGTAGAACCAATGGTAATAGAAAAACAAAAGCATGATAGGACTTCAGAGCAAGATGATATTAAGTCAACACTGCCTACCATATTGTCTTATCTTCAAAGTAACTATTCATATGATCACGTATATTAAGATCAAACAAAACAGAATAAAACCATTCGAACCAATGAATGAAGACATAAGATAGCAAAGCAGAATAGTGGTGAACCATGATTTCCATAAACTCTTCTGTACACTTACCATTTCTTACACTAGGGAGACTATATGGTATTTATACATGTGAGTTTGATTTATTTCACTTACGAGTATAGATTCAAGATGCATCCATTTATTTATAAATATCTCAATGTGATCATTCTTTATAGCTGAGTAGTACTCCATTGTATAAAAGTACCACAATTTTTTTATCCATTCCTCGGTTGATGGGCACTTAGGTTGTTTCCAAGATCTGGCTATTACAAATTGTGCTGCTATAAACATGGGTGCACATATATCACTGTGGTAAGATGTTTTCAGATCTTCTGGGAATATGCCTAAGAGTGGAATAGCTGGGTCAAATGGGACCTCCATCCCCAGCTTTTTGAGGAATCTCCAGATTGACCTCCACAGTGGTTGCACCAGTTTACACTTCCACCAACAGTGCAGAAGAGTTCCTTTTTCCCCGCAGCCTCTCCAGCATTTGTTGTTGGTAGTTTTGTTGATCCTGGCCATTCTTTCTGGAGTGAAATGGTATCTCAGTGTGGTTTTAATTTGCATTTCTCTAATGACCAGTGATGATGAACATTTTTTCATGTATTTATTTGCCAGTCATATTTCTTCATCTGAGAACTGTGTATTCATCTCGGATGCCCATTTTGGATTGGGTCTTTGGATTTCAAGGGTTTGATTTTTTTTAATTCTTTGTAAGTTCTAGACAGAAGTCCTTTGTCTGAGAGACAGTTCGCTAAGGTTTTTTTCCCAGTTTGTATGTTTTCTTTTCACTCTGCTGCAGATTTCTTTGGATGTGCAGAAACTCTTTAACAAGATATGATCCCAGTTATTTATTCTGGGAAGTATTTCCCATGCAGTTTGGTTCTTGTTCATGAATTCTCTGTCTACCCCTATGTCTTCAAGATTTTTACCTACTTTGTCTTGCAACAGATTTAGTGTTTCTGTTTTAATATTTAGATCTTTGATCCATTTGGATTTTAGTTTAGTACATGGTGATAGGCATGGGTCTAATTTGAGTTTTCAGCATATGGGTAGCCAATTTTTCCAGCACCATTTATTAAAGAGACTGCCGTTCTTCGAGTGAACATGCTTGGCTCCTTTATCAAAGATAAAGTGATTGAGTGTGTTTGTAGATGTATCTTTTAATCTATTCCATTGATCTTCAGGTCTGTTTTTATTCTAATACCATGTTGATTTTCTTACAGTAGTTTTGTAGTATAACTTCAAGTCAGGGATTGTGATGCCTCCTGCCTTGGCTTTGCTGCTTAAAATTGCCTTTGCTATTCTAGGTCTCTTCTGGTTCCGGATGAATTTTAGGAGTGATTTCTCTAGATCTATGAGGTATGCTAGTGGTATTTTCATTGGGATTGCATTGAATATGTATAACAATTTTGGGAGAATGGCCATTTTTACAATATTTATTCTTCCTATCCATCAACAAGGGATGTCTTTCCATTTTCTTAGGTTCTCTTCAATTTCTTTTTTCAGGGTATTATAATTTTCCCTGTACAACTCTTTTACATCTTTCGTTAGATTAATTCCTAAGTATTTCATTTTTGGGGGATGCTAATGTGAAGGGTGTGGCTTCTCTTATTTCTCTCTTGGTGATTTTGTTGTTAGTGTATAAAAATGCTATTGATTTTTGAGTATTGACTTTGTATCCAGCTGTTTTGCTGAATTTATTTATTATATCTAGGAGACTTTCAACGGAGGTTTGGGGGTCTTCTATGTAGAGTATCATGTCATCTGCAAATAATGATAATTTAACTTCTTCTTTTCCTATCTTTACTCCTTTTATTTCCCTCTCATCTAATTGCTCTAGCTAGTATTTCCAGTACTATATTGAATAGGAGTGGTGATAATGGACATCTTTGTCTTGTGCCTGATTTTAAGGTAAAGGCTTTCAGTTTTTGGCCATTTAATATGACACTGGCTGTTGGTTTGTTGTAGATGGCCTTTATCATATTAGGTAAAGACCATCTATTCCAATTCTCTGTAAGGTTCTTATCATGAATAGGTGTTGGATCTTATCAAAAGCTTTTTCTGCATCTATAGAAATGATCATGTGATTCTTGCTTTTGGCTCTATTGATATGGTGGATTACATTTATTGATTTATGTTTGTTGAACCATCCCTGCATGCCTGGGATGAATCCCACTTGGTCATGGTGTATAATCTTCTTGATGATTTGTTGCATCCTGTTTACCAATATTTTACTGAGAATTTTTGCATGTATGTTCATTAGGGAGATTGGCCTGTAGTTCTCTTTTTTAGTTGGGTCTTTCTCAGGTTTTGGTACTAGAGTGATATTTGCTTCCAGGAATGTCTTAGGGAGAATTGCTTCCCTTTCAATTTCATTGAAGAGCTTGAGGAGTGTTGGTATTAAGTCTTTTTTGTATTTCTTGTAGAATTCCGCAATGAATCCGTCTGGGCCTGGGCTCTTCTTTGTTGGTAGAGACTTGATTACATTTTCAATTTCATTCATAGAAATTGGGTTATTCAGCAGTTTTATATCTTCTTGATCCAACTTTGGTGGTTTGTATGTTTCTAGGAATCTGTCCATTTCTTCTGTGTTATCGAACCTATGAGAGTAGAGGTTTTCAAAATAGTTGTTGATGATCTTCTGTATTTCCACAGGGTCAGTAGTGATTTCTCCTTTTTCATTCTGTATTGCCTGAATTTGAGTCTTTTCTTTCCTTTTTTAAATTAGGTTGGCCAGGGCTTGTCAATTTTATTTATTCTTTGAAAGAACCAACTCTTTGATTCACTGATTCTTCGAATTGTTTTCTTAGTCTCTATTGCATTAATTTCTGCTCTGATCTTTATAATTTCCTCCCTTCTTTTGGCTTTGGGCTTGGCTTGCTCTTCTTTTTCTAGATGTTTAAGATGTAATATCAGGTTGCTTATTAGTGTTTGTTCTGTTTTCCTAATGTGGGAACTCAGTGCAATAAATTTTCCTCTGAGGACCACTTTCATTGCATCCCACGGGTTCCGGTAAGTTGTATTTGTATTTTCTTTTTTTTTTTTTTTTTCCCCCCCCAGTACTGGGGATCGAACTCATGATCTTGTGCTTGCCAGGCAGGTGCTTATGCCATTGAGCTAACTCCCCAGCCCATTGTATTTTCGTTTGCTTGTAGATATTAATTTCTTCTTTAATTTCCTCTGTGACCCACTGATTGGTCAAGAGTGTATTATTTAATTTCCATGTGTTTGTGTGGTTTTTGCAGTTACTTTTATCATTAATTTCCAGTTTCATGGTGCTGTGATCCAGTAACATGCATGGGATAATTTCAATTCTTTTGCATTTACTTAAATATGTTCTGTGGGTTAGTATATGGTGTATTTTAGAGAATGTCCCATGTACTGGTGAGAAGAATGTATATCCTGATGTTGTTGGATGGAACACTCTCTATACATCTATCAAATCCATTTGTTCACAGGTGTGATTCAGTTCTGTTATTTCTTTGCTGATTTTCTGTCTAGTTGATCTATCCGTATGTGTCAATGGTGTGTTAAAGTCCCCTGTTATAATTGTGTTATTACCTATTTGATTTTTCATTTCTGTTAATACTTGCTTTGTGTCGTTGGGTGCTCTGGAATTTGGTGCATATATATTTAAGATTGTTATCTCTTCCTCTTGCAGTTTTCCCCTAACTAGTATATAGTGACCTTCTTTGTCTCTTTGGACCATTCTTGGTTTGAAGTTCACATGGTCTGCAAACAGAATAGCTACCCCCACTTTTTTTTGAGTTCCTGTTGTATGCAGTATTGTTTTCCATCCTTTGACTTTCAGTCTGTGAGTTTCCTTTTGGGTTAGATGGGTTTCTTGTAGACAGCATATGGTTGGATGTTGTTTCTTGATCCATTCTGCCAGTCTGTTTCTTTTAGTTGGTGAATTGAGGCCATTTACATTAATGGTTATAACTGTCATATATTGGTTTATTGTTGACATGTTATCTTGCTGATGTTGTATCTTAGCTTTCCATTCTGTTTAATTGTCTGTCTTGCTTAGTGGTTTTTTCCTATGTATATCTAGAATGTCTTTCAGTATTCTTTGTAGGTTTGGTTTGGTGATCATGAAGTTCTTCAGCTGTTCTTTATCATGGAAGTATCTTATTTGTCCATCCATTTTGAAAGACAGTTTTGCAGGGTACATCAGTAAGGGTTGGAAGTCGTTTTCTTTAAGGATCTGAAAAACTTCATTCCATGCTCTTCTTGACTTCATTGTTTGTGTTGAGAAGTCTGCCGTGATTCTGATAGGCTTTCCTTTATAGGTGACCTGTCTTTTCTCTCTAACAGCTTTTAATATTCTGTTCTTATGTTGAATTTCTGGGATGGTGATAGTTATATGTCTGGGTATAGTTTTGTTTTGGTTATGGCTATTTGGAGTTCTATATGCCTCACTAATCTGTTATGTCAGTTTCCATATTCATCATGTTTGGGAAGTTTTCAGCTATTACTTCTGTAAATAGCCTCTTGATATCTTTTGTGTTTTCCCCTTCTTTTTCTTTTATCTGTATTAATCTTATATTGTTTTTCTTTGCATCATCTTGCAGCTGTTGAATTGTTATTTCTTAATTTCTTGTTATTGTTAGAAGATCTTTCTTTTCCTGTTCACTAGCTACAATCTTATCTTCGAGGTCTGAGATTCTATCTTGACTTTCATTGAGGCAGTTTTTGCAACTTTCATTAGAGTTTTTGATTTCCTGTATATCTCTTTGAATCTGCGTAATGCATTCTGTTTGTCTGTTAAACTGTTCATTCAGGGATTCTATCATTTTTCTTTGTTCCTCTTAATTTTTTAACTGTGTCTTCATTGGATGCATTCAATCTTTCTTTCACTCTTTTTATCATTTCTTCTTTTACCTGGGAGACTATTTCTGATTTGAGTTCCCTCATAACTTCCCATACTTGCTTCTTTATTTCAGTTGATATCATTTTATGCATTTCAGGTGTATGTGTAGTATTTTCTTCTATGTACATGGCCCCTAGGTTTTCTTCGGATGGGCTGGAGGTTTGAGATTGCATTTTGGTCTTTCGTTTTGTCATTTTCCTGTATTTCCATGTTTCCAGCAATTTTCTGAAGCTTTCCCTAGTGGCGCTGCACCGGCTTGGCTCCCCCTTCAATGAGCCTGGCTCCCCTGGTTGAATAAAGGTCGCTGGGCTCAGTCCCCTCAAGCCCACAGAACCTCTGGAGCCTAGTCCAGTGACCCAAGGGGGCTGGGCAGGCACCCAGCTGCTGGGATGGATGGTCCCAGACCCTTCTGGGTCTGTGCTGGATTTCTACAACTCATCTCATGGCGCACAACACCAGTTTGGCTCCCCCTTCCGCTGGTCTGTTCCTGTTGTTGACTGAAGGTCGCTGGGCGCAGTCCACTCAAACCTACAAAACCTCTGGAGCCCAGTCCAGTTAGCCATGGGGGCTGGGCAGGCACCCAGCCGCTGGGATCGATGGTCCCAAACCCTTCTGGGTTTGCATTGGTGTTCTGGAATCTACCTCGCAGTGTGCAGCTACGGCTTGGCTCCACCTTCAGCGGGTCTGGCTCCCCTAGTTGAATGAAGGTCACTGGGCGCAGTCCACTCAGGCCCGCAGAACCTCTCCAAGTAGGTCTCTCAAATAAATTTTCATTACATTCTTTCCTTCACTTGTAACTTCATGTCCCATCTCCTTTCCTCTGAGTATTTCATCCAAATTCACATAAAACTTGATGAATATTTCTGGACCAGGCCCTCTGATTCAAATTAAGTATTTGGTTGTTCAAATCTGGGATGTTCCCTTAAAGTCCACATGTTAAAGCTGATTCCTGAGACTCTTACTGGAGGCCCCGTGCTCCCACAAGTTCCGAGCGAGCAGGTGCAGTGGTGAGGAGACGTGGCATCGCGGTCTGCGCCTCTGGGAGGTGAGGCTGTAGAGGCACGGGATTCCAAATCAAGTCTCTAGTCCAGGGAGCTCTCTAGGGCCTGGAACCACCGCAGCAGTCCTGCCCTGGGGAGGAAGGTAAGTGAAGCACAGAGTGGTGGCAGAGCTGAGGACTCAGAGAACGGGGTCAAGGAAGGTCAGACCCCCTGGGTAGGTAAACGCTAGGGGCTGAGGCAAGGAGCGGGGCTGGTGGAGCCAAGGGGTGGGTGTGTGGGATTGGGAAGTCAGACTTAAACTTAAATTTATCCTGGGAAGTGTAGAAGATTGTATATGCCAAAGACAGCCTTGTTAGGAGTTACTAGGAAAGCAAATTGGAAGATAGTATTCCATGGGTGAACATAGAAAATTGTAAAATCCCTAGATTTTGAGCTAAGTTTGAGTAACAAATGCACTGAATGATAATTCCATGTCACATACATTCCGTCTCCCTACCTCTCTTTCTAACTGAATACAGCTTAATTTAAGCACAATCTTTGAACAAGTGGCTTTTTACTTAGAGACATTCCTTAATAAATGGAGATAAAAAATAAAAATGAGAGTGAAGATACAAGCAGGAATATCAGTGATACACACCAAGAGAAAAAAAACTTTACAGAATTACATAAACGAATGACTGAACAAACAGTAATCCCCAAAGATGCAGGATTATCAGTGTCTGAATCTCCTGTAGTATAATATCTTTTTTTAAAATTTTATTTAAAGAAAAAAAAATGAAACAGAAAGAGGGTAGAAATAATACATAATTTCAAGGCAAAAAACAGTAAGAAATCACTAGTTGATAATTACATATTTTCCTCTTAGAAGTAGTTGTTCAAATTACAAAAGTAAAGCATACAAAGTGGATATTTAAACAGACTGCAATCCGTTCTGTTTACCTATCCAACAAAAACTTGGTAATATGGTTATCAGTCGTACACACTTAAACATACATGCAGTTATATCCTTTAGAATACTTTCATTTCCTCTCTTTTTTTACAATAACTATAATCAATTCTTGTAAACTGTTTAGAAGTTCTACACATGTATAAGTCTCTACATGCATACCTAGCCTTTCTGTATTAGAGGGAAAAACAAACCAAAACAAGTCAACAATACAAATTCCTAGAGAAACATGAAAAGG
>PVLA01016534.1:0-19639 GCA_004027455.1 Hydrochoerus hydrochaeris
TCACCTGTGTGTGAGGACAGTGACAGTGGGTGCAGTGCACACACAGGGACAGCAGCTGCTCCTGATGCTCCCTGCTGTGCTCCCTCCAGGGCTGAGGGCTCAGCTGGGGCTACTGAGGCTCTGCCTGTCCAGGGCCTGTGTTGGATCCAAGGAGGAGGACAAGGGATGCAGGACTTTGCCACAGCTTGGAAAGCAACATTCTCCAGTGTCCTCAGGGTGTGCACAGCCTCTGCTCCCCAGGACAGCAGTAGAGCTGGCAGGAGCTCCTGGCTGTGACACCAAGTATGCACCTGGGGTGAGCATGGTGACTGTTCCTAGATAGGTGTCTCAGGGCCCTCAAGCCAAGAAAAGCAGGGACACAGTTACACCATAGTTCCCATTGTTCCAGTCTGAAACGCCACATGGCAGAGGTGACCTGTGACCGGAGCGGTGTGACCAGAACACAGGGAAGAAGGAGGGGAACCTTCAGTGGGAGCAACATCACCAGGTGGATGGATCAGGAATGGTCGGGAGTCAGATGAGCTATGGGTGCCACTGGGAGTGGCTGTGGGATTGGTCTAGGAGTGGAATTTGTGAAAGTGGGGAGGAGCAGGCAGGAGACAGCCCAGAGTGCTGGGGGGTTTTAACTGAGGTTCTTGAGAGAGCTTAGAGCATCAAAACCAGGATAGAATGCACTGTCTAGGGAAGTGCATCAAAGGCAACTTTTAGTAGTTTGGGGGAACTCTTGCCTTTGTGCCAATCTAAAGTTGAAACAGCTCGTGTCTTCCAAGATTTGAAAGTACTCCAGAAAAACTGAGAAAATATCTCATAGGCAAAACAATGCATTAGGAACCTCAGGAAAAGAACCAGCAGAGAACACGGAAACAACTCTGAAGAGAATTCCCTCCCAAATAGGTTTGACCATCGTATTTTCAGGGCAGGTGATCCTTGCTTATAGTGAGGACCACAATAGTTACAAACCTGCTACCTGTGGAAAGTTAGTTAACACATTTCCCCCACATTCAATGGTTTGCAGCCACACTCCAGTCTACAATGAAATGTTGAGATGAAAAATGTGAAAGCTTTTTTAAGGCCCAGTTTGTACCTTTTACTCAATCACTATTTGAAAGAAAACCCACCGTCTGTACCTCTGAGAAGCTGGCTGTGCTGTGCTGCAAAGCTGAGAGTGTTTGTTGCTGGTGCAGCTTCCTCTTAGCACCAGGTGAGCTGCACCAGGCCCAGCTCCATGCAGTGTCCAGGGAGAGAAAGGGTGTGGATGTCTGTCTGTCCCTCCTCACCCTGTACTCTACAGCATGGACTGTGTGTGCCCTGCAGCGTGGGTGGTCGTCCTGCACACAGCAGGCTCACAGTGTGTGGACTCCTCTCTGCCCACTGAGCGGCGTGTGCCCATTAGCCACAGGCCTCAGACAGCAGAGGAAGCACCATCACCCTACTGCCCCAGGGAGAGGAGAGTGACTGGGTCACGATAGAGGGTCCTGGGGTCCATACTGTCTTACTCTACTGGGGATGGACAGCAGTGCAATTCCCTCTCAGGTGTTGCTGAAACCTCATGTTGACAGGATCCTTGGAGGACCCCTTGGTCAGAGGGTGAAAGGGAATCACCTGGGCCCCAGAGCACCCATGTTCCAGGTGTGAGAGGCCAGGGAGATCGGGTACTAAACAGTGAGTTGTGCACTGAGGGACACAGACACTGTGGGGTCCACAGACCCTCCTCCCTGAGGCTGAGAGATGAAGGGAAACTGTGTGTCCACACTGAGAGCCCCAGAAATATGGGGAATTCCATGGGAAGGAATCCACATGCTAATTCCCACACCTAGGGAGCCCCTATTTCAGAGTAGTGCGCCAGGGCTTGTTCTGCACAGACACTGATTTCAGGGAAGACGAGGGATAAAAGGAACTGTGGGTGGTCAGCAGACACCCGCTTCCAGAGCACATGGAGTGCACAGAGGAGCCGTGGCTCCCTCTCCACAGGATACTAGGCACAGAACAGGTTCACAGCACTGGGACAAAATCTCTCTCCAGCCAATTCCAATGAGGAGTGAGACAGAGCAAGAGGGATTCTGCTTGTTACCTGATGTCAGTCATTGCCATTGACTTTTAACATTGTGGCCTGTGGGTCTCTCACATGATCCCCAGCTCTGTGACTAAAAGGGCCTGTGATGCTAAATTCCCACCACCCACCTAGAGCAGCAGGGAAGCTGCTGTCAGAGAAAAATGCTGTTTCCTGCTTTTCTACATCACAGCCTCCACTTTCGTGCAGCCTGTGGACACCTGAATTCTCACAGATGGAGGAATCAGCTGAATTCTAGCCGTTCTACATGTGTTCTAATTTTAATGTAAGTGGAATCCATTGCTAGGGGTTCTGCAGTCTCAAGTATGTGTCACCTCCTGTGTGAGTTTGGCTGCAAAGTCCTGCCAGGAGGAAAGGGGAGGGATAAGGGCCCAAGACTGCACCCCTGAAGGCAGAACTATGAGATATGCATGGGTTGGCAACTGCGGGGAGGTTGTCTGCTCAGGGAGATACTGTCCCACCCACCATTTGGTCCTCTTTGTGTTGTGGTGTCAGATACAGAACAGCCTCAGTGAGCTTGTTGTTTAGATATCCAATGTGGAGTTCAGAGATCAGGGTCCCAACCTGTGTGAGCATGGCGGACCACACAGCACCACATCAGCCCAGAAAATATGGGGCTTCGCCAAGCTGATGGAAAGATTGTCATGAACACATAGGCAAGCAGAGGTCCAGGCTTAGAGAGGAAATGTGAAGGGGCTTCTGCCTCACAGACGTGATTCTAGCTCTCCACAGAAACCAGACTCTGAGCCTCACCGGCTCCTGCAGGAGACTGGCTTAGCACAAGGCAGAATCTTTTCAGCTCCCTGAACAGAATGAGACCCTCAGGTACTGGAACACCTTCCCCATGTGCTGCCAGAGGATTCACTGGGAAGTCTCCTCTGTCACCTGCACCTGCCCCATACCTCCCACCTGGGAATTCCTTTGTATTTGAGGTTGGAGCAGGGACAGTGGGGCATAGCATGTGGTTCAGAGGATCTGGGCCAGACAATATCCTGAAGAGACAATCATATGGGTGATGAGCCACACCCATGTGGTCCCTGCACTCCATGACAGTGCCCGGTCTTGCGTGTTGGCTGAGGCTGATGGGGCTGGACACCAGCAGTGCATGAGATCAGCCTCCCAAGGCTCCTCCTCCAGCCTGGGTGCTGTAAACCCCATGTTTCAGCGCAGGCTTCTCCATCATGATCCCATGCTGCCTTCCCTTCCAGAATTTACAGGACACAGGAGGCTGACTGATTTGGAGCATGATGTTTCTCCTGCAATACAGGAGATAGGAACTGAGAAAAGTTAGAAAAAAAACAGGATATAATTGTCACAGCCCCAGGTCACACTATTCAAAGTTCACTGCCTGCTGCCCACACAGGAAGATGACCAGCTCTTTCTCACTCTAGCACTGGGGGGCTGGTGCATGGGAAAGTTTCAAATGAGAACCAGGGTGCAAAACTCTAACCAAGGCCTCACCAGACCTAGAGCTAAACAATACCAATGCGTGCACACTGCACATACTGTACTGCTGCACCCAGACCCACAGGGAAACCGTTCACATCCTGTACTGCTGCACCAAGAACCACAAGGAGACATTGCTGTACACTCACTGCCCTCTGAGAGACCCAGATATGATGCTGCTCCTCTAGGCAGCATCCCCTGCCACATGAGCATAGTGACCAATATGCAAATATTGTCAAGTTATCAAATGCACTTTATTCGTTACATGCTTCCTGTTCGAAATGTGCAGTGTATAAGACGATTATGTTATTGATCTGTCTTCCATTTCCATTTTATACTGGGTCACTATTTTTACTTCTTCATACGTCTCCAATCCCTTTTGCACAGTCTACTTAGCTTTCAGCCCTGGTAACCCTGTCCTTTGTATGATCACTATGTTAACATGTGAAATAAAGCTTTGAAAACTAACTTCTTTCTGTCCAGTTCACTATACTTGTAATGTCAACCAAGTGAATAAAACATCTTTCATGAACTCATAATGTTTTTGCAATTTCGGTGCTATTTTACAGTGTTTTGTTTTTAAGAGAAAATAATGATGCATCTCATTTCTCAGAGGTTTTAATATATGTTTATTGCTGTCATTTTATGAGTAATTCCTATTCTTACGAAAAGCACTTTATTTTACAGCTTATTGAAGGTTTTCATTTTTGACAATACTAGAGAAATTTAAATTCTCTTTTGATCATCCTGATTTTTCAATTTCGACAATGGAGAGCTGCTCTATAGATGCAAGCACAGAGCAAGAGGCACACTGGGCTGTGGAGTTCTCATCTCTTCAGCCAGAGCAAGATGCACAACACATCTCTTCAGATCTTTTCCTGTGCTCACTGGAAAATTAATTCATCAGTGTCCTTATCTTGAGAAAGAACATACTTTGAACAGAAGAAGGAAGACAGCCATGTAAGGTGTGGTCAGCATGGTGTGCACAGATCTCCATGACTCATTCCTCCTGCATCTACATTTGAACACGGTACCTACATCTCTCCACTTCCCCATCACAGCTCTGCCTTACAGCAGTTACCCAAATGGTGCTGCACACTTGAGAGCAGCAAAGATCTTCCCAGCAGGGGGAAAAGAGAGTAGAAAAGATCAAATGGTAGCTACAGGTAAGTTGGCATCAATCAGCTAGGTTGTGGCAGTATTTTACAATGCAGATGCACAGAAGATAGCGACTTCCATGCTTCCTATACATGAAAGTTTCTCCATAATGAAAGTCTACATGAAAGTCTTCCTATAGAAATTTTTCCTATATGTGAAAGTCTTCTCATATTCTGGCTTGAATTTTGGGATCTCAAGTTGAACTATTCTGTACTTGTCTTCATTTAATATTCATAACAAATAATTAGTGTATTAAATGTTTACATTAAATAAGTGACTGTGGTTTTTCTACCATGAGGAAAAGCTTTCATCTTATGGTGTACCCAAAAAATAAATGGATATTGAACAAAAACATACTAAGTCTGCTGAAAGACAGGCAAGGTAGAACTCTTGAAGACACAGGTGTAGGCATAGATTGCATGAACAAAACCCAGATTGCTTGAGAATACCATGGAGAATCAAAACATGCAGTCTCATCCTATTAAATGCTTTTGTACAGCAAAAAATTATGAAGAGACGAAAAGACAACCCACAGGCCAGGGATTTAGTTCAATAGCACAGTGCCTTCGTGGCAAGTGTGAGGGCCTGAGTTTAATTCCTGGTACACCAAATGAAAAACTAAACTTACAGAATTAAAAAAAAAATTGTAGCCTAAGACAAAGGATCAAAATGTAAAACTTATGAAGAAACCAGAAGTACAAGACCACCCCCCCAAATTTACAAACTCAGTCCCAAAATGGGGATCTGAGATGAATATTCACTTCTTAGAGGAAGAAATGTTAAATATCACTGGTTATTTGAGAGGTAAATTAAGACAGCACTAGGATTGTACCTGACCACATAAACCATTGTTATTGTCAAGAAGTCAACCAGTGACAAATGCTGGTTGCACTGTGGGGTAAGAGGCACAATTCTGCACTGATGGTGGGAGTGTGACAGGTGCAACCACTGTGGAGGTCTGTGTGGAGATTCCTCAAAGACTAGGAGTAGAGGTTTCATTTGATCCAGCTATGCCCCTTGTAGGTGTCTTCCCAGAAGAGTTAAAACCATCACAGCACAGCAATATATGTACACCCATGTTTATAGCATCACAGTTTGTAATAGCTAAGCCTTGGAAACAACCAAAATGCCCATCAACGAATAATACAATAAGATAAGTTTTCTTTATACAATGGAGTAGTACTCAGCTACAAAGAAGGATAGACTTCAGGCATGTCTAGATAAATGGATGCACCATGAGAACACACCAATAGGTGAAGTACATCAGACTCACTTGTGTAAGTAGCACATTGTTTCTCTGGTGTAAGAGGCTGAATGTGTGAAAAACAAGCAAAAGTGTGTAAACAGTATTGTGATATAAAGAATTATTCAAAAGGGGGGGAGTGAGGGAATTAGGGGAAATAAAAGTCCAAAATCTCAATGAAATAAATCAGACACACATGTTTAATTATCATATTGTTTCTCTAGTGAGAGAAACTGAAAGGGTAAATAAGGACCAACCTGTGTGACAAGTGCTGGGAAACAGGAAGAAAACATTCAAATGGGAAACGGAATGAGGGGTGAGGGACGGGAAAAGGGAGGAAGCATGGGAAAAGAAAAAAAGGACAGATGAAAAATGGAAACAAATCTTTTGTAAAAAAGAAGGGAAGAGGGGTTGAAGGGAGGAGAGGGGTTTTTGGGGAGAAAAGAAGAAGAATCAAGAAATATGGACAGGTATAACTTCCTCCAGTGAGCACAGCCATTATGTGTATCTAACAACCTGATTAAGAATAGAGATACAACTCAGCAGAAGCCTGCATCAGGTTTAGGCTGCCCAGGACCTCCACCATGGACCCGCCCTGCCTCCAGGAACTTAGCGGAAGCCTGCATCAGGCACAGGCTGCCCAGAACCTCCACCTTGGGCCTGCCCTGCCACCAGGAACTTAGCAGAGGCCTGCATCAGGGGTAAGCTGCCGGGAACCTCCACCGTGAGCCGGCCCTACCACCTGGAACATCAAGGAGGCCTGCCCAAGACTGAAAACTGCCCTGGACTGCTACAGATGGGACTGCCCTCCCACCTGGAATAGCAGAAGACATCAGCAGTATGCAGTTAGAGTGAGAAAATTTGGAACCTTGCTCCCAGGTGGTGAACATTGGACTACACCAGATTGACTGTATCAATGTGGTGAGTATACCCTTAAAATAGAGGTGTACAGGGGATAAATAGGGCCAGTAGTAAAACTGCCTACAACTAACCATATGACTTTGTTGTGTCTGAAAAGAGTGTGTGTGATCCCCTCCTACACATAGAAAACATCAGGCAGAGTAAAAATGACAAAACGGAAAAGCAAAATGCAGTCTCAAACATATAGTTCACCAGAAGCAAGTATAGAAGACATTGAAATAGAGGACCCCAAAAGTAACACACCGGGAATCTCTGAAAAGATAGCCAGTGAAATAAAAAAACAACTACATCAGGCTATAGAGGAAATCAAATTAGAAGTAGTCACCCATGTAAAGATAGAAATAACAACTTTAGTAAAGGATTTGTTGAATGCAGCTAAAGAAGAACTAGAGAAAAAAGTACATGAGCATGGGAAACTGATTGAAACTTTGAATGAACAATATAGAAAACAAGCAGAATTCATGAAAGAAACTCAAAGAAACATCCAAGAAACAAAAAATCTTTTTGAAAGCATGCAAAACTGCCTAAAGGAAGCTGAGGATAGGATTTCGGACCTTGAGGACAGGATCACAGTTAGTGATCAGGAAAGGATAGAACTTTTAAAAATAACAAAGCAGCATGAAATGACAACCCAGAAGCTTCATGATGATGCCAAGAGCAACAATATAAGAATAATGGGCATTAGCGAAGATACAGGAGTACAGGCAAATGACATACATGAAGTATTTACAGAAATAGCAGAAAATTTTCCAAGCATGGGGAAAGAATCTGATATGCAGATAAGTGAGGCATATAGAACACCAAACAGTCACAATCAACATAAATCCACACCCAGACACATAATTAAGATCTCAGACATACAGCATAAAAACAGAATATTAAAAGCTGTGAGAGAAAAGACACAACTCACCTATCAGGGAAAGCCCATTAGAATCAGGGCAGACTTTTCAACACAAACCCTCAAGTCAAGAAGAACTTGGAGTGAGGTATTTCAGCCCTGAAAGAAAACAATCTTCAACCAAGACTGATGTACCCAGCAAAACTTATATTCAAATTTAATGGAGAAACAAGATACTTCCACGACAAAGAGCAACTGAGTAAATTCATGTCCACCAAATCAACCCTACAAAGAGTACTGAAGGACATACTAGACAGAGATAAAAATGACCACAATCCACAAAACAACAACAGAAATAAATGTCCAGGTAGGATAAGCAATTAAATAAGAGGAAAAGCAGAAAGAAACAATGGGAACATAACATGGCAAAGTCAAGACAGTACATATCAGTGCTATCCATAAATATAAAAGGCCTCAATTCACCTATAAAAAGAAATAGATTGACAGAATGGATCAAGAAACAGGACTCCACAATATGCTGTATGCAAGAAACACATCTGACCCAAAAGGAAACTCATAGATTAAAAGTCAAAGGATGTAAAAGAGTATTCCATGCAATGGGAACCCAGAAAAAAGCAGGGGTAGCTATTCTATTTGCAGACAATGTGAAGTTCAAACCTAAAATGATTAAAAGAGATAGAGAAGGTCACTACATACTTGTTAATGGTAAAATTCAAGAGGAAGAACTACAATTATAACTATATATGTGCCAAATAAAGGAGCACCCAGCTATATAAGACAGATACTAATGGACATAAAAAACCAAGTACACAAGAGCACAATTATAACAGGAGATTTTAACAGCCCATTGTCACAAAGAGATAGATCAACAAGACAAAAACTTTGGAAAGAAATAACAGAACTGAATCATACCTGTGAGAAATTGGACTTAGTAGATGTGTATAGAGTGTTCCACCCAACCACATCAGAATACACATTCTTCTCAGCTGCACATGGGACATTCTCCAAAATAGCCCTTATATTATCCCATAAAACATTCTTAAGTAAATGAAAAAGTATTGAAATCATACCATGCATAATATCTGACCATAGTGCAATGAAATTGGAAATTAATTAATTAAGAAATTGTAACACCTATATTATTACATGGAAACTAAATAATAGCCTTTTGAACAACCAGTGGGCTGCAGAGGAAATTAAAGAAGAAATAAAACAATACCTATAATTCAATGAAAATATAGAAACAACATACTCTAATCTGTGGGATGCAATGAAAGTGGTCTTAAGAGGCAAATATATAGCAATAAACTGTCATATCAAGAAAACAGAACGAGCACAAATAAACAACCTAATCCTCCATCTCAAGCTTCTAGAAAAAGAAGAGCAAGCTAAACCCAAAGCTCATAGAAGAGAGGAAATTGTTAGATTAGAGCAGAAATCAATGCAATTGAAACTAAAAAAAAAAACAATACAAAGAATTAATGAATCAAAAAGCTGGTTTTTTGAGAGAATAAACAAAATTGACAAACCCCTAGCTTACCTTATCAAGAGAAAGAAAGAAAAAAACCCAAATTCATGCAATAAGAACTGAAAAGGGAGAAATTACTACAGATCCCATGGAAATTCAAAAGATCATGAATACCTACTTTGAAAATCTCTACTCACATAGAGTGGAAAACAGAGGAAAGGACAGATTTCTGGAAACATATGAACTACCAAAGCTCAGCCAAGAAGATATAGCAATTTTAAACAACCCAATATCAGCTATTGAAATTGAAAATGTAATTAAAAACTTACCAACAAAGAAGAGTCCAGGTCCTGATGGATTCACAGCTGAATTCTACAAGAAATTTAGAGAAGATTTGATGCCAGTACTCCTTAAACTCTTCAATGAAATTTAGAAAAAAGAAATCCTCCCTAAATCATTCCTGAAGGCAAGTATTACTTTGATATCAAAACCAGAGAAACATGCAACCAAAAAAGAGAACTATAGGCCAATCTCACTAATGAACATTGATGCAAAGATTCTCAACAAAATACTGGCAAAAAGTGCAGCAAATCATCAAGAAGATTATACATCATGACCAAGTGGGATTCATTCCAGGAATGCAGGGGTGTTTTAACATATGCAAATCAATAAATGAAACACACCACATCAACAAAGCCAAAAACAAAACAAAAACCACATGGTCATCTCAATAGATGCAGAAAAAGCTTTTGACAAAGTCCAACACATGTTCATGATAAAAACCCTCCAGAAACTCGGAATACAAGGTGTCTATCTCAACCTTATAAAATCTGTCTCTGACAAACCAACAGCCAACATTATACCATATGGACAAAAACTGAAATCTTTCACTTTAAAATCAGGAACAAGACAAAGATGTCCACTCTCACCACTGCTTTTCAACATAGTTCTCTGGAAACACTAGCCAGGGCAATCAAACAAGAGAGAGAAATAAAAGGAGTAAGATAGGAAAGGAAGAAGTTAAATTATCACTATTTGCAGATGACATGTTACTCTATGTAGAAGACCCAAAAAGACTCCATTAAAAGACTGCTAGAGGTAATAAACAAGTTCAGTAGCGTAGCTGGATACAAAGTCAATGATCAAAAATCAATAGCATTCCTGTACACAAACAAAAAACTCACTGACAGAGAAATTATGGAAATATCTCCCTTTACAATAACATCTAAAAAAATGAAATACTTAGGAATCAACATAACTAAAAATGTAAAAGACCTATATGCTGAAAATTATACTACACTGAAAAAGGAGCTTGAAGAGGATATTAGAAAATGGAAGGACATTCCTTGCTCTTGGTTAGGAAGAACAAACATTGTGAAAATGACTATACTCCCAAAACTGTTATACAGATTTAATGCAATCCCAATCAAAATACCATTGACATACCTCACAGATCTAGAGAACACACTCCTAAAATTCATTTGGAAACAGAAGAAACCTAGAATAGCAAATGCAATTCAGGGCAACAAAAGCAAGGCAGGAGGGATCTCAATTCCTGACTTGAAACACTACTATAAAGCCACAGTGATCAAATCAGCTTGGTACTGGCAAAGAAATAGACCTGAGGATCAATGGAACAGATTAGAAGATGCAAGCACAACTACAAAGATACTCAGCCACCTAATATTTGACAAAGGGACTAAATATGTCCACTGGAAGAAGGATAGTCTCTTTAATAAATGGTGTTGGAAAAATTGGCTCTCTACATGCCGAAGACTGAAACTAGATCCATGCATATCACCATGCACAAAACTAAAGTCCAAATGGATCAAAGACCTCAATATTAAAACAGAAACACTAAATCTCCTGGAAGGCAAGGTACGTAGAAGTCTTGGAGACATAGGGGTAGGCAGAGAATTCATGAACTAAACACAAACTTCATGGGAAACACTTGAAAGAATCAACAAATGGGATCTCACATTATTGAAAATTTGCTGCACTTCAAAGGAAATCACCAACAGAGTGAAAAGAAAACCAACAGAGTGGGAAAGAATTTTAACTAGCAACCCCTCAGACAAAGGACTTGTGTCCAGAATATATAAAGAATTGAAAAACATCAAGCCCCCCAAATTCAAAGACCCGCTCAAAAAATGGGCATCTGAGATGAACACACAGTTCTCAGGGAAAGATATACAAATGCCAAATAAATACATGAAGAAAAATTCGCCATCACTGGTCATTTGAGAAATGCAAATTAAAACAGCATTGAGATTCCACCTTATTCCGGAAAGAATAGCTGCCATCAAGAAATCAAGTGATAACAAATGTTGGCGAGGCTGCAGAGAAAAAGAAACACTGCTCCACTGTTTATGGGAATGTAGACTGGTGCAACCATTATGGAAATCCATATGGAGAATTCTCAGAAGACTGGGATTGGAAGCCCCATTCAATCCAGCTATCCCCCTCCTGGGTATTTTCCCCAAAGAACTGAAAATTTCATATCACAGTGATATATCTGCACCCATGTTCATAGCTGCACAATTTGTGATAGCTAAATCCTGGAAACAACCAAGATGCCCATCATCTGCAGAGTGGATGAAAAAGGTGTGGCATTTTTATACAATGGAATATTACTCAGGTATAAAAAGGATAATCTTGAGGCCTTTATACACAAATGGAGACAACTTGAGACTATCCTCATTAGTGAAATAAATAAGAATCATATTTATAAATATCACATTGTGTCTCTAGTGTAAAAAGTAAATAAGAACTACAAGAGTAATAAAACCAAAATGTGTAATTGCTATTGTAAAAAAGAGAGGTAATGAAAGTGCTCTAAGGGATATAACTGCATGTATGTTTGAGTGTGTAAAATAGATGACCATATTGCTGAATCTTTGTGGGATCTTTGAGCAAAACTGTTTGTAGCCTGACTGTTTGAATATTTACTATGTACCCTTTAACTTTGTAACTTGAACAACTACATCCAGGATGAGAGTACATAATTTATAAGTTACTGATTTCTTAGTGAGGCTTTTCTCATCCTCCTTTTTCTTCCTTTCTTCTAGAATTTTTATTGTTGCTATCCTTTTTTTTTCTGTTTTGTTTTTTTTTCTTCTCTTTAAATAAAATTTTACAAATGTATAATTGCTATTGTAGAAAAAGAGGAAATAGGAAGCACTATAAATATATAGCTGCATGTATGTTTAGATGTGTGGGATTGATGATCATATTTCTAGGTTCTTGTTGGATTGTTGAATAGATCTGTTTGCATTCTCACTGCTTTAGTGTCCACTTTCTGTGTTTTAATTCTGTAACTTGAATAACTATTTCTAAAAGAATAATATGTAATGTATCAACTAGTGATTTCTTACTGTTTATCTTCTTTTGTTGAAATTCTGTAATATTTCTACCATTTTCCTGGTTTTTTTCTCTCTTTAATTAAAAATGTATAATTGCTATTATAAAAAAGAGAAAATAGGAATAGCTAGTGATTTCTTACTGTTTATGATCTTTTTGAAATTCTGTAATATTTCTCTCCTTTTTCTATTTTATCCCTTTAAATAAAAAATTTTAAGAAAAGAATAGAGATACATGAGATCCCAGTTATTGATTCTTTGAAGTGTTTCCCTGCAGTTTCCATTTTGTCTATGTACTCTTTGCTTACTTCTATATCTTTAAGAATTCTAGCTACCTTGTCTTCCAATAGATTTAGTGTTTCTGTTTTAATATTTTGATCTTTGGCCCATTTTGACTTTAGTTTAGTGCATTGTGATACACATGGGTTTACTTTCAGTCTTCAACATGTGGAAAGCCAATTTTTCCAATACCATTTATTAATGAGGCTACCCTTCTTCCAGTGAACATGCTGAGAATTGTCTATCATTTCTGCCCTTTTTTCTGCTCTGCCTTTTTGATGTTTTTGTTTTTAATTTTAAAAAATAGAGATTAAAAAGCCAGGGGGCATGGTTCATACCAATATGGGGGCGGTGAGAAAAGAGGGAGTAGGCTGAGTCAGAAAGCTCTCCAGTCCAAGTCTGGCCTGGGCACCTCCATGGCTTGGTGAGATCCTGTCCCAAAATAACTTTTGAAAGGGTTGGGGAATATATCTCGTGGTGACGGCTCTATGTTTAATTCCCATTACCAGGGAAGGAGGAAGAAGCCAGCAGCATGTTTCACCACGAGAAACCGGAAACTTCACGCCTGGGATCTGGAAGTAGGGGAGGAGAGCTCCACCCAGCCCTCCCCAGCCCTGCCCTGCAGTCCCTGCTGGAGCTCTCTCCCAGAGGAAAGGCAGGGGCACAGGTCAGGAAGGGACACGTAGAAATGCCTTTGTTCAGTGATGGCACAAGTGTCTATGTAAGAAGTCAGAAAGCTGACCAAGAAGTAGAACATTCCTGAAAATGATAGGTGGTTATAGCGAGGTCCATTCAAGGCTAATGTAAAAGTTGGATGCTCGTGTGAACAGCAGCAGTGGACAGGGAAGTAACTTGAACGCACCCCACTTCTGTGCTCCACCTCTGAACTCTGCGGAAGCACCGTGACATTGGTATGTTGAAGTTGGCCATTCATGAAACCAGCCTGGGAACCCCATGGTGATCACCCAATTTACCTTTCATAACTCATTAACATACAGTAGGAAACACACAGAGCTGGGTGCCCACCAGCGCACACACACACACACACACACACACACACACGGGCAATAGTATATATGTTCTACATGTCTTTAATGGAAAAGCTTTATAAGAAACAAATTTCCCCTGCTAGAAGTACAAATCTATGTTGAGTGACCAGCAATGAACAGATGAAAGTTTTCCTCTTGAGCAGTGCTGGGAACATGGATGAAAGCCTGGAGGTATGAACATCTGTAGATGCAGACACACACAGTCTGCATATGAATCACTGCGTGTGTGCATGGTTAGGGGACAGCAGAAGTATGTATAACTACACATGCATATGTGGTGCAGAAAAAGTGGTCTCTGATTTAGAAAAAATAACATTTCCAGAGTTAGGGGTAGTGATACAGACCTGTAATCCCAGCATTTAAGAGGCTAAGGCAGGAGGATTACCTGAGATCCAAGCCAGTCTGAGCTACATAGTGAGGTCAAGGCCAATCTGGGCTCTTTAGTCAGTTCAAAGCCAGGCTTAACTACATAGTTAGGTCCTGTCTCATGCAGGTTGCCAAGGAGGAAACAGAGGCTGAGAGAGGGGAACTGCCAGCCCTGGGAAACCAGCAAGAATCCCAGAGGGGGATGAATCTGTGGAGCCAGACTTCTGCCCTGCTCTCTTCTGCAGAACTGAGCCTCCAGATCTGGAGGGAAGGAGCCGGGGCACCCTGTCCTGGCCCTGTCACTTCCCCAGCACACTGTCCCTGTCACTGCAGATGTGGAAAATACCACAGCTATGTGGGGCCCAGGAGCTTCCTTGGGAGGTCTTCCCTCCAGCAGTCACAGCAAGGTCAACTCAACAGCAGCTTGAAGATCACAGCCACGCCTCTCCTTTACATCTGGAGAAACCGAGGCCCACCCAGGAGTGGTGGGTCCTACTCAGCATCTCCAGAGGAGGCTTTAGCAGCCCCACATCTCAGCCTCTGGCCCGGTCCCCTCCCAGCAGTGCCCTCACTCACCATCCTGGGTCCTTGAATCTATGGAGGTGACGGACCAATCCTCAGGGTTTCCTCGCAAGAGTGAGGAGGTGAGGGGCTGGACTCCCTGCTCCCCACTTCAGCTGCTGCTCGTCTCCCACAATGGACCCCAACCTCTCCCTCAGCTTTGAAATCACCCCATGCAGCCCTGGTTCTGAGCCTCTGGGCATCTGAGATCCTGTCCCTTTTCTCTGGCCCTGGACACCAGCAGAGCCGAGACCAGAATCAGGACTGATACGGGCTGAGAGTCCCCAGGCAGCCTGGAAACAGGACACTGGGACAAAGCCTGAGACTCCTGCTGTGGAGCTGGGCACTGTGGTCGGGATGGGTCTCATCCTGAGGATGAAGACTCAAGGCGATGTGGGGCAGAGCTGCCTTAGGGATGAATCTCTGCCCTGTCCTCTGCCTGGGCTCTGACCTCTGCCAGAGCTCTGACCTCCCCAGACAGGATTCTGCTCACAGGGCACATTCTAGAGAGGAAATGGGAGGCAATGACATGCCTTGAAAGAGTCCATCTTTGTGCTTCTCCCAGAATCCCTCACACCAACTCAGCCCAGGGCTGTGCTGAGAGACCGTCCAAGGGACACTGAGCTCAGCCATGGCAGGGTCATAGCAGTGCACCTGAGCTCCCGGGCTTTGCTGGGCTGTGACAACAGATATGGAGCTGGGTCCCGAGAGCCATAGCACCTGTAGGTCCCCCCGAGGGCTGAGCTTGCAGCTCCCATGGAGAATTCTGCCTGCGACTGCTGAGCTCGGGACTCTCATCTCAGACACAGCAGAGGATCGGCTGCCCCCTCCTTGGACAGAAGGAAAGAGTCCATAGGGATCTGTGACTGACACAGCTGGGTCACATCCTCTCCTGAGGACACCTTGGGTCCCCGCTGTACTGAGAGGGAAGGTATAACAGAGAGCTTTACTGGAGAGAAGGAGTTGGGAGGGGCTGCCCCAGCTTTTTCTGAGCTGAGGAATCAGCTCAGCAGGGCTGTCTCTGAGGACCCTCGCTCTCTGTCTCTCTCTGTTTCCTCTAATTCTGCCCCTCCTGCCCTCCCCTATCTCTCTACATCTCTCCCTCTGTGACATCCCACTCTCATGCTGGCCATCACCTCCTGCAATTCCCAGCAAGTCCTACACAGAGAGTGCATCTTTGACTGAGCCCAGGCCTCCACATCTGGGATCAGGATGTCCAGGGAGTCACTGTGGGCTGGCCACTCAGAGGACAGGTGTGGCCACCATAACAACTGTAGCGGGCCCAGCTGCTCACAGGCCTAGCAGGAAGTCAGCCTGAGAGAGTCCAGCATGGAGCTACTGCCTAGGGCTCGGGGGGGGCACTTGCCCCCTCCTTGGAATGAATAAATCTACCATAACCGAGATCAGAGCAGTACTGGAAGTTCAGGTTGTGCTCAGGGTCCAAGAGAAGGTCCTGCTGGGAGAGGAGGGAGGGCTTCCCAGACAACCCTGGAGAGAAGAGAAGCTGGGCTGCCAGGCTGGTTCCTGTCACACCCCAGCCCTCCTGGTCTGCTCTGAGGGTCTCAACCACCATCATATTGAAGTTTGTAGCTCTATAGATGACTTGACCCAGCCTCTTACTATGTGTCCTCTGTAGTAGGGCCCTTGTCAATTCATGAGAGACTCAAACATGATTGGGTCAAAGAAAGAAGTTCTTCACCTGGCACTAGGAGCTCCAGAGTGTCACTCTGCTCTGAACACACCTGGGGTTTGCTTCTGTAACAGCCATAGCATCAGAAAGTCTAACTCTGCCCAGGGGTCACATGGCCCACAGGGAACAGGTCCTGGTCCTGCCCACTGGGGCCTCTCCATGAGTTCAGGGTCCAGGAGAGCTTGTCTCCTCCTTCCTTAGTCAGAATTAATCTGTCAAATCCCGCCACACTGCAGGGTCATGTGCCCTCCTGATGTCACTCACCATAGGGCTTGTCAGAGCTGAGAGGCTGGGTTAGCTGTAGACTCCTAAGAGAGAAAGGACAGAATGTGAAATGGACTCACACCTCCCACACTTTCCCCAAGGCTGGGCTATGAGAAGGGGACCCCCCCTGAGAAATGACCCTTCCTGAGGGCAGAGCCTGGGCTGGGAAACTGAGTGTCCTATCACCAGCTCCAGGACATTACTGGACTGTGACCAGCCTGATCTGATAGTAACAATGATATCACCCTCCATCAGCTTCTTCTATGAATGGGATGGAGAACTTGGCCTTGTTCCTGGGCTCAGGTGACATCTGTGTGTCTGAGGATGCTGGGCTGCCCTCTCTGTACAGATGGTATTGCTGGGCCTGCAGGGTCCCCTCACACCAGAGTGTCACAGTACTCACTAATGGTATCACCAAGCCTGGCTCAGCCTGGAGCTTGGCTTTGGGGAGGGTTCCTGCAAGGAAGCAGGTACAAGTGACATAGTGTGTTCTGACTACACAGTGAATCTGGCATGGGTTTGTCTGTCAGGCTGATCTGTCATGAGCAGAAGACACCCGAGGATCTGCCTCAGAAATGGCTTCCTTCTGGTCCCTCTGATTTGCAATTTCCTGTCTCATCCTCATTCCAATAACTCTGATCTCAGTGTCCTTCAGTCTGTCCCTGAGATCAGCATCCCTGGGCCCCTCAAATATCTCTCCATGAGATGCTTCCAAGTGCTCTGGTTGAGATCCTCAGTCATGAAAGGAAAAAGCTGGAATTTGCTCACCTGAGACCTGGAGCTCCAGGGGGTCACTCTGCTCTGAGCACACATGGGGTTTGCTTCTATAACAACCATAGCACCTGAAAGTCCACCTCCAGGGGGTCACTCTGCTCTGAGCACACATGGGGTTTGCTTCTGTAACAACCATAGCACCTGAAAGTCACAGGACCCACAGGGAATTTGGCCTGGTCCTGCCCAGTGGGGACTTGCTGTGAGTCCAGAGTCCAGGAGAGCTTGTCTCCTCCCTCCTTAGTCAAAATGAACCTGTCACATCCCTGCAGTGAACGACATTGCAGGGTCACAGTCACTCCTGAGGTCACCACAGGGCTGGGCAGGGCTGAGAGGCTGGGTTTGCTGTAGACTCCTAGGAGAGAAGGAGGTAGCATGTGAAATGGACTCACACCTCCCACACTGTCCCCAGAGCTGGGCTGTGAGAGGGGGACACCCCTGAGAGCAGACCCCTTCCTGAGGGCAGAGCCTGGGGCTGGGAGCCTGAGTGTCCTCTCACCTGTCACCACCAGCTCCCGGGGTTCACTAGGCTCTGCAGTGCCAGCAGATGCTGCATAGTAACAGTGATATCACCCTTCACGGAGCTCCTTCATGGATGGGATGGAGAACATGGCTGTGCTCTTGGATTCCAGTGATGTTTGATTTTCCCAGGGCTCCTGGATTCCTTCTTTGTACAGACAATATTCCTGGGCCCTCAGAGTCCACTGACACCAGAGGGTCACAGGTTCTCCTGGTGGTATCAGAGATTCTGGCTCAGCCCAGAGCCTGGGTTTGGCGAGGGTCCCTGCAGGGAAATCACAGCTGGGTCCCAGCACCTTCCTCCTCCCCTCAGATCCCAGTTCTCAGCCCCAAGACCCTCCGGACCTCCCAGCACCAGCCATGCCTGCTGTGATCCATTCCTACTGTCCAGGGGTGGCTCCTTGTCCCCAGGAAGAGGAGAGCCCAAGACACCTGCTTACACTGGGGTCCTGGGGTCCTGGGGCCCAGACTCAGCCCTGGAATAGAGTTCCCTGTGAGAGCTTTTCCCTGGAGCCTCTTCCCCCCACAGCCTCCTTAGCCCCTGGGTCTCTGATGGGCCAGGGCCTGCCCATGGGTTCCAGACTAGGGGCTCCCATTCCCTCACTCAGTTCTCACCAATACAGAGCAGGGCCGTGATTGTGGTGGTCATGGTGCCTCCTAACTCCAAGCCAGACTGAGTGGATAGAGGAGGCCACAGTGCCTGACACACTGAGTTTCACAGCTGGGCACTGGTTTCTGCCCTTCATAGGGTGGTCACATCAGGAGACCCACAGGAAGCAGAACTGACATCCACTGACACCCGGGCTGTTTTTTCACAGAGCCAAACCAGGCTGTGCTCCAGACTGATATGGAGTTTCCCCTTCCTCCTGCATGTTCCTGATTGATCCTCACCTCACTGAGGTCCAGGACACAGCAGGCAATAGACTCTGAGACTTATAGAGCTGGTTCCTTCCAGGTGAGTGTGCCCAGGGTAGGTCCTTCCTCTCACAGTCTCCCACAGGCCTCCCCCCTCCCTCAGTCCATGCATCTGCACAGCACTGTGCTGCTCACCATGGCAGTCACCTCCCGGCCATGGAGATGCTCCGGGGAAGACGCAGGTTCCTGCTGCAGGAGGAGGAGAGCAGAGCCACGCTGAGCACTGACAGGAGGAACCTCCATGCTGGCCAGGGCAGGGAGGAGAGAGGCCAACAACACTGGAGAGCCTGCAGGACATTAGGGAGGCTCCAGTGATTAGCAGGAGCCACGATCCAGTCCCATGATCCACAAAGCCACACTTAGGAGTGAATAAGCATTTGGGGGTCATCGCCCCAGTATGAGGTTCAAGTATATGCAGAACTTTTTACAGCAAATGAGGCTTCTATTCACCAACATGCAAGTTGTGCAGGATCAGGACAAGTGACATGTGGCGCCCTTTTTTGTCCATGCCGCGTCCTAGTCCATCCACACCTTGTGACAATCGCTTCTCCCGGAAAAGGACACCGCATGTGGGAATTGGGCACGGGGATCTTGAAATGTTTTGTACTGATAATTGTAATTTGTGTAGTTCACATGTGTATGTTTTTATGTAATGCTCAATATGGAGTCGAGGGTGGAGACTCCAGGGGGGTTGCTGGAG
>PVLA01016535.1:0-20422 GCA_004027455.1 Hydrochoerus hydrochaeris
GATTGAACTCACAACAGCACACTTGCAAGGCAGGCACTTTTGCTGCTGAGCTAGATCCCCAGCCCTATAGTATTTCTAATAATCGTTAGAAGGACCAAAAATACAGTAGACCTGGCACTGTCTTATTAGTCATGACAAAAAGATTGCAGTGTGATGATCTTTTTTGCTTTTTCTTTCCAGTCGTGCAAACTCCAAAGCAAATAAGTTGGCCTGCCTTCTTTTCTGGAACCCTGCGGAGACCCTTGGTGGGGCTCTGTCATGACTGTGTGGGTCTGAGTGGGACCTGGGGCCGTGGTGGCGCACGCTTCTCAGGGCTGCCACTGCCTGGAGATACCACATGGCTCTGTGCTCAGCGTCATCCAGGTCTGCGCAACATTCGCCGCTGCTGGCCTTCTCTTCCTTCTGAAAACACTGTCTCTTAGTCCCCGAGGCCCCAAACTCTATTTTCTTTTGCTCCTGCTTTTTCTCATGTACACTTTACCGTCATTTCTAAGTGCTGGCTCCTTACCCTCTTCCATTTACGTGGCTTGGCTTTCACCTTCCATCTAGGCCCTTCATCCCCACAGCTGTAGGTGACGCCTGTGTGCCGACTCGTTCATGTCCTGTGTGCTCCCTCCTGACCCTTGCGTCCAGAAGTCCAGACTGGTGTGTCAGGGTGCTTTCCAGCTATTGCTTCTTCGGCAGCTCCCTGGGGAGCCTCCAGAGCTCTCCACCCGACAGGCAGGCCGAGAAAGGTCCCGACACCCATCCCGCCACCTTCTTGGAGAAATGGCCTCCGATGTCTGCCTCAGCCTTTATTCTTCCCAGACATCTTGGCTTCAGCTCAGCGGCTGAGTCTGTTTTCTCTGCCACATTCTTGTCCTGGCCAGCATGATGGCTGAGTCTGTTTTCTCTGCCACATTCTTGTCCTGGCCAGCATGATTGTTTGCCACACTGTCAGCCCTCCAGCTGTTCCTGTCTTGTCTTCTCCCTGTGTAGCTGCTGACGTGATTGTTACAAAGCCACAAGCATTTCCCTTTTTGAGATCTGCTAATGGCTTTTCATTTGTACCTAAAAGAAACATCAAGTCTCCTATCTGTCTTTTACACATCTGAGCTTGGTTTCTATAGCTAGGAAATGGGAATATGGCTCAGTTCCATCATGGTCTTCACACTGATTTATACCTCCAACCCTTTGCCCCCACCCTCAATTTTGAGACAAGGTCACCCTCAGTTGGTAAGTTGTCCAGGCTGGACTCAAACTTCTGATCGTCCTGCCTCAGCCTCCCAGAGTGCTGAGATTGTCATTGATGAGGGCATAGATTTTTGTATGCTTTTGTCCCTGTGACAGTTCGTGTACATGATAGTCCCCTCTAAAGTTTTTCTCTTTCCAAGCAGTGTAGTGTGTGGTGTGCGGCTCAGTATTTTCTGCGTTAAATAGGAAGTCATATGGTATAACATTTCCTTTCTTTTCCTTTTGTACTTTCTTTTCCTTTCATTTCCTTTCTTTTACCTTTGCACATATTGTCTTCTTGCCTGTTATTCTTCAGATCAGAGGATTTACTGGGGCACTAGGAGAAGGTAGGTAAGTACAAAGGAGAAGAAATAGCAGACATGAAAAAAAAGCAATCCTGGGAATAATATTGAATAATATTGTTAACAGTGGTTTAAAAATAAACTTTCTAGTGACTCCTTATCTCTTCGTCCTGTTTTGACAGTCATTGTCAACTTATAACCATTCTTTGAACAGCCAACATTTAATTTGCATATTGTCTGTGGCAAAGAAATGACCAGTTTGTAGTGTCATGGAACACAGTTCGATCTTAATATGGGCATCATTACTGGCTGTGAACCAAGTGTGGGCAGGTTAGGCATGATTTTAATGATGTTATAAAGGTCTCACAATAACTTTTCTGATTCATTTTTTTGTATGTGTGTCACTACCTGAAGTTTTCACCATTAATTCAACCATAAATTTACAAATTGAGAATAAGTCTGAAAGTACATAGAACCCTTTGGAAGTTGTTTATGTCTTAGTGTAAACTGATTAACTAGAAGCATCTTGACCGGTGAGTAACCAGAAGTGCTTGATGAGACACAGAGCTTCCTGGGGACCCTGGGTGACCAAATGACACAGGGTACTGTTCGGCAGGTGAGGAGATGCCACTCTGCTGTGCACCAGCTTTGCCTAGGGGTGATCCCTGCCTCTGCCCCTGCCCTGGTGGAAAGAGGCTCCTACTCTGGTTGGTGGTGCTCCCAGCTACTGCTAGGTAGGCTCACTTGGATCTTGTAGAAATAAGGCTTCTGCTCACTGCATTGCTTGTTTGTTTCTAGGTGTCTTGCAATATATTCAGAACTCTCCCTCCCAGTGACAGCAATGAATTTGATCCAGAAGAAGACGAACCTACCCTCGAGGCATCGTGGCCACACCTACAGGTATTCTGAACTCTGCTGAACCCCTGAGCTCATTCCTGTTGGCGTGGAATTCCTTGCAGGCCTGTAGTCACCAAGAAATCAGATGAGAGGAACGATTCTAATGTTTCTTGTGCTTGGTAATCAGGATGCCAAAAGGGCAAAATAGTAAGGTTCAATGCAGTGCTCTCCTGGGTCTGCTACACCTCTCCTGTTACAGGTCCAGCCAGGAAACTGTGTCGTGATCCCTCCCTCTAGAGCTTTGGAGAAGAGAATTAGTTTCTCATTAATGTTAGTTGAATGTGATTAGAAAGGCAAAACCAAACTATAATAGCTGATTCTTTTTCCAGGATCCTAAGAAAGAATCAGCTGAGTAGAAGCTGGCTTATTTTGTTCTCTGCGAGAAGGCCGTGCCGTCTGCTCTCAGTGCTGTGCAGCATGGCTCAGGCACCCTTCACCCCTGTACCCCTGTGCATTTCCCTTCTTCGGGCTACCCATGTTGATCACCTACATGGACTTGTTTATTTTGCAGCTCCTATTTCCTCTGCTGCCTGCTCTCAAGGCTGTCATTTCTCAAAAGAATAGAGCTTGGCCATCTGAACCCAAACGCTGTGTTTCCCTTGTGCCAGAGTGACCTTAGAGATTGGGGGGCGAGTGAAAGCAGGGTGGGCAGGGAAGAACAGACAGACAGCCTTGCCCCAGGCGGAGCCTCTCCGCTTTGCAGGCTGTGCTTGAGCTGTGCGGGGAGAGCGAAGGCCTGAAGGTGATTGAAAGTCTGCACCCCCTTCAGAGTGCTTGACATAAACTTGCAGCTTCACCCACCCTACTTTGGCAGCACAGGTGCGCATGTGTGCTGCCTGCCTTAGTGACAGTGGCATGTTCTGGAGCTGTTTCTCGGTTCTTAGTCAGATATGTGTTCCTCCTAATGCTGAGGCTGGGTAAATTAAATTAGCTGAGCCACTGTCGTTAATTTACTATCTCAGTCTTTAGATTTTTTTTTTTTAAGTGCCAGACATTCTATTTGCAATCTAGGAAATTTATAGAATTATTTGTGCTTTTCACAGGTATACAAACATACTCTTTTGAGTGGGTGGATTTCTTGTCATGTCTTATGCTTAATCCTGGAGGAAAAATTTAAAGTGAGACAGAGAGAGAGAGAGAGAGAGAGAGAGAGAGAGAGAGAGAGAGAGAGAGAGAGATTGCCTCCTCAGGAAAGCCTCATGTTTGAGGGAAGAACAAACAAGGAGACTGATGGCTTTGGAGCATCACCTTGTTGGCTTCTTTGTGTCCCAGAGTAGTCAGGAAAATTTCAAATACTCTAAATCATGCACATTATCAATGTAAATTCCCTTCAATGTGCAGTAAAGTTTAATTCCGTATTTCAGTTAATTCTTCCTGTGCCTAATGACTCTGTAAAATGTAGGACTGGATTAATTTCTGAAGCTTTACAAATAAAATCTGACATCAGAAAACCGTAGCCTACACTGTCACTTCAGCAGCAACATTAACCGTTAGTTCTTCCGAAACCCGAAAGCCAGAGCAGCAGTGAAGAGCAGTGAGGAAACCCGCACCACCCGGTTGTACAGTCGCCCGCTGTGACAGCCCCCGCTGGTTTCATCTGTGTCTCTGTCTTTCCATTCACTAGCTCAGGGGAAAACAGGGCTGACTAAATCTGGATCAAATGAAGGAAACTCACTTCTAAAATGCACAGATCACCCTTCACTCGCAGTGAAACTCAGGCCAGTCACCCTTGTCCTCTGCTGCTTTGTGAATGGCTTCTTGCAGGGCCAGACTGGCTCTGGAGCCCCACTTATCCTTTGCAGTTCTCCGGTGCAGGTTGGTCATCTTCCCACCTGCCCCAGGGGTGGCTGTGGTTGACGTGAGCACCAATTCAACAGCACTACAGAAATCTCTTTTTCTGTTCATGGCAGCTCATTTATATCAGTTACCAATCACTAAATTCAATATTTTACTTTTTAATTGACCCAGCAATTTATTTTTTGATCAAAACATAGTGGGGCATTAGAGGTTTTTACTTTAACTATAATTAGCAATGTGTGTCCTCTTCTGGACCAGGTGTTACCTGGAAGCAAAGTGTAAATGTCTGAGAAGGGGACAGAAGAATGGCATGGGTGACTCAGAGGTGCGGGTTACAGGCTCACTGCGCTCCTCTGTATCTGTTTTGATTAAGTTGTGGGCCAAACCAGATTACTGATCATAACAAACAGTGGCTCTTTGGAGACACTTAAAAATAGACAAAATAAGGGCTGGAATTTAGTTCAGTGACACAAGCGCCTTGCCTGGCAAGTGTGAAGTCGTGAGTTTGATCCTTGGTACCCCCCCCAAGACAAAATAATGTTAAATCCACATTTTTACTTTAAATGTGTCAAAGAGATCTATTGTATGGATATCAATTTGGTCTTTTCTCTCTACTGTAATACTATGTTTTAAGCTGGTTACTAGTTGCTATGGTTATTTTTTAATGTATTTTCTGAAATTAAGTTTTCTAGTAGAATATGATTTTGCAGAATTTTGATTTTTTGGGGAAGAATCTGTCTGTCTGTCTCTCTACACAGTTCAGGCTGGCCTCGAACTTGCAGCAATCCTCTTGCCTCAGCCTCCTAAGTGCTGGAATTACAGATAGGACTTTCATTTATAATTAAGGAATTATTTTTAATTCTTAACACTTGAAGCAAACAAGCAAAAACCTAGGGGCATAGTCTTTTTGCTCATGTTCTTAGAAAATTCATTTATGTGATCTTGTAACTGATCCTCCCTTCCCCACAGTGTTTCCCTTTAGAAAATCAAGGGAGACTTGTGATTCAGATGTATAATCTGTCTCTTCAACTCAGAGCACATTTGCACTAATCGATAAGGTGTCTGAACGGTTTCCACCATACTAGTTTAGACTGCAGCTGCCCTGGAGGGACTGCAGGGGCAGAACATGCTGCCAGGCCATGTGGAGCGTCCTGTCAGCCAAGTCAGCCTGGAAGCCAACAAGCTCTGCTCGATGGCAATCTAGAGCAAGAGAAACCCACTTAAAAAAGGCCATTTGCTTAGGGCTGACATTGTGTTTGAAAAACAAAGTGTTAAAACATTTGTGTAGTAAGAGAAGACCACGAGAAGTCCACGAATTGTTAAGACTCAGGCGTTATTGCAATGACCAGGAAAACAACATGTGAAACCTGGCAAGGTCCAGATTAGTAAGAAATTTTGAAGTGAAAATGTAGTTTGACAAAGCCAATTCATTAGAGCCTGAACTCACAAGGTAGCTGGAAGGTACCAGTACCTGCAGACCCTCAGGGCCCCTGAGTCTTGATTCGCAGCAGCTTCAAGATCAAAACTGCTTTGATAATAGTACAGTATAATAAGTAGTACATTATTTTCCTTTTGGCCATATTGATCACCTTTTTACCAATTGCAGTATTGGGTGTAAAAGCAGTGGTTTTTAAAGTACAGTTAAAAGTGTTCGTGGGATATGTATATATACCTGTTCTCCAAGGCAAATGTAATTGTTATTAAGTATAGCAAACATACACTAAAAATAAATGCTGTTGCCTTGGCAGGAATCAAGGCACAGAGTCCAGCAGGCCAGGCAGTCCTCGTATTCCTCATTTGCCTTGTGCTTGTCATTTCAAAAGTCAGTTTCAGTTGGGAGGGTCCTGAAAAAGCAGTAAAAATTATTAATTTCATTAAAATTCGACTTGGAGCATACATCTGAGAAGATATTGCTCATGGTAGAAAGGCTAGTGTGTGCAGGTCACTTGGACCGCACGCCGAAGCGGCGGGGTCAGGCCCTTACTTTATAGAACTAACCCATGAGACGTTACTGAGACTTCGGTATTTGGCAAACAGTTGCTTTCTAAAACAAACAAGGAAACCAGTTGCTAGTATTTATTACCACTGGTAGAATTAGAGCCTTCAAAGCAAAATTTAGAGTTAGAATGTTAGAAGGCCTGAATCTATAACTGAGCCAGTACTTTACAGGTGGCAAGTGAGTGATGTTAGGAAACGCTCATGGGTAATGACACATTAACATGAGACAGACAATTGGATTTTAGTGTGAAAATGTGAAGAATTCATTGGTACTGTTTCAGATTCTTTAAGAAATGACTGTGTGTCGAGTTTTAGCATAGTGTCAAAGAATGCGCACGACTATGTGAAAAGACCATTCAATCACTTTGCTTTTCTCCAACTACTGGGATCTCCAACTATTAGATCTACTTGATTTTCTTTAGATACTTCAGCCAAAGCAGCATATCATAAGAGATTTCGTATGGAAGCAGATGAAAATCTGTCTTCTATTAAACCAGCCATTAAGGAGATTCACTAAAAATAGAAAACAGTGCTTGTCTTACCAGTAACTTTTTTTTCAAGTTATTTTTCACAAAACTATGCCACTTCTGTTAACATGTAATACATTTTTTGTTTTAAAATGAAATATTTTTAAATTTCTCAGTTTTTTTAAATATTTGTGGTACAATTATATATGTAATATATGATGCATAGTATATATATCTCATGTAAGTATGACCTTTGGAGGATGTTCCTTTTAAGTGTGAGTGAAAGAGACTAACGTTTGCAAATGCCATTTTAGGCAATATGACAGTGATTGTACCTACTTTGTAATCACTGTTAAAAAGTGTTATGTGTAATATCATTTAATTTGGGGATTATCATCCCTATTATAAAATGGAAACATTTCAGAGAAACTGATATGTTAAGATTATGAAGCAAGAGATAGAGCTAGTCTTCCAGCTTTCCAGTCTTTTAAAAGTACCAGTTTTGATAATAGTGTTGTAGAGTACACCAGGATCTATTGTAGCTTTTAACACAGATTTATTGTTCAGAGAGAAAGAATGATACCCCATTGTTTATCAGAATGGTTATTTGAGGCTGACTCTTGCAGGTGAAAATATTGAGAATATTTTTGCTGTTGATTTTCACTTATACCAACATATATTTCTTGGAGTAGTGTAAATTGTCATAAACTTTTTGAAAGGAAGTTCGGCAGTTAGTATCAAAAATCCTGAATGTTTGGTTGTTTTGTTTGGCATTTCCACATTTAGAAATATTTATCAGTGAAATAATTGAAAAAGTGCACATTGTATATGTCCTATTATATACACTGTGGCATGATTTTATAGAGAAGTAATTGAGAAAACAGTTAAATGTGCACATAGGAGACTGGTTAAATTATAAATAATGGAAATATTATAAATTTTGCATAATAAGCTACTTACAGCCACTAAGAGTGATGCCTTAATATTGTTGATTTAAGTTATTCACAGTATATTGTTTAGATGACAAAGATAGTTTGTCAAACTATATAAAGATATTTTGTAGTATATTGATATATTATAAAAGTAGATGCTAAAATATTAACTGTGGTTGTCTCTAATAGCGAGATTGCAAGGGATTTTTATTTGTTTTGTTTGACCATATTTTGTAGTTGTTATTTTTGAAAGTTACAAAACAGTAACAAGTGTAAGTCACAACAAAAAGCTAGTATGGCTCATTGATATTAAAACTTAGTCTCTCCTAAGCTCTGTTTTAGTGTAATAAACTTCATGGTTTTTAATATTATGCTTAGTGAGTTATAAGTTGAAATTAACTCTAATCTGTTTGTTGCAGCTTGTATATGAATTTTTCATACGATTTTTGGAAAGCCAAGAATTCCAACCCAGCATTGCCAAAAAGTACATAGACCAGAAATTTGTATTGCAGGTAAGCAGATTTTTCTTTGTTACAAAGTTGTTAACTCTTTGTGTCATTTTCTCTTGGGTGTTTGTTTAAAAACAGTATCACATTGATAGCTCTGTCCTTGTCAACAACTGTGTACATAAATTAGTTCTTGTTATTGCCCATTAAATGTAATAGATGCCTCTTTAATTTATTTGTGATGGAAATTAATTATCTTTGAAACAACCAAGAATGCAAATGTCTAAATCTCTCCATAGTTTTCGTTCTTAAGGTAAATTATAAAGGAATTTTCATTTATATAACTGGTTTGTGTGGCTCTTCATGTAGGTTTGAAACTTATATTTGCATAAAGATTCTTAAAGAACTTTAGATCTATTTAAATTCAGTAGGCAAACTCAGACTACAGAGCATAAGTAACCTTTAATAAATGATTGAAGTAAGAGTACTGGTGAAATTACTCAGTTTAATAGTTTAAAATATTCTAGAAAGGATTTAATCTATTTGGGGAACTTCTTCAGGAACACATTTTTCTTGACTTGTCGTTTTATAACCATAGACAACATCCTCTTTTCATTGCACTGGGATTGGGTCACTCTTGTGGCACTGAATTTTATCTCTTGCTCACATTTATTTCTAAAAATGGACTCGAGCCAAATTAGCATATAGACTATTGGATCTCCTTTCTGAGTGATGTGTGGGGTGCCTCATTTGGAAAACAATATCTTAATCTCCTTATGAACCACCAAACAGACCTTCAAATAAAAAACATTACACTGGTAGAAGATTGATCTCCTTTCTTTACCAGAATAAAGATAACCATGATGATCTCATTCCCTTCCCTAATTAAATCAATAAATTTAGAATTTTGGATAGAGAGGATGAATCCCAGTTGATATTTGGAGTGCTTTGGTATTGAAAACATCACTGTGTAAAAGGGCTTAATCAGGGCCAGCAATTTAGATCAGTGGCATAAGAGCCTGCCTGGCAAGTGTAAGGCCATGAGTTTGATTCCCGGTACCAAAAAAAAAAGGGCTTAATCCACACTAGCAACCGGGCAGGCTGGCTGCAAAGCAAGTTCAGATGCCAACACGGAGCAGGAGAGGTGCTTTGGAGCCTTTCCTGCATGCTGGGTGGATGATGGTGCTGCAGAAAACTTGTGTGCCCAATCCCTCGGGCCACAGGGGAACTATCCAGCTGTGAGCCACACCCAGAGGACCTGGGACTGTGCTGCTGCTGGTCACAGCTCTTCTCTGGCCAGCAGCACAGGTGCTGCCCGAGATCAAAGCCTTTGTTCCATCCACCCCTTTCACTTGTCAGGGTTTGAAGCCTTCCCCGTCTTTGGGATGTCTGCCTGTCTTCAAGCGTGATGTGGACGTCAGAACAGCCCAGAGCTTGGTCAGACCAGCGCAGCTTGGTCAGGCTTCCTGCTCACTGTCGAGACTGCGTTTCTAACAGAAGAGCCACAGCATTTCTTGCCAATTCACACTGAGTTGTGGCCTGAACTGACAGGCCACATTCTCATTGACCTTTATGCATCTGTTATAAAGTCACGTGTTCCCTTGCTTTAATTTAATTATACAGCTTGTTTTGTTTTTAATCTGCACAGAGGATTTGACATCTTTTTTCTCTTGTCTACCTTATATAATGTGTATTGCATCTTAACAACCTCTGTAACCTGTTTCAGTGTCTTAACTTTGAGCTTATCCAAGCCATGATTGCAGTCGGTAAAACTAGCCAAGACTGATAGAGGCCTGTGCCTTGGATTTAGAAATTCTCTACTTTAAAACAGATTCATTCATCTATGGTCTTTGAGTTCTTTGAGCCAACTAGAGGTTTACTGTTATTACAGATTATTGTTCTTCCTGCCATTCTTTTGCTTGTAAGCAAAGTGTAGCATAGTGACTTGCTGAGATAGTGTAAAAGCCAGGACTTTTCCCGCATCTGGGAACTGTGATTTTGTTATAAAAAGGAATTCCATCATCTGCTATGTGATACTTTGGTGAACTCTAGGGGCTCCTGTGTTTGATCTTGCCCTACCTCTGTAAACCACAGGATTATTCATCAGACCTAGACTTTTGCCAAAGACAAGAAATCAAATGTAAGCAGTGATGTCCATTTACATGATTTATGTTTTCGTACCCTTTATTTTTCTAACCTTTACCTTTCCTGTGCTTCCCTTTCTCTGCACTTTTGTCTGCTGGCAATGCCATGGGGTAGCAGCGCCTTCCAGGCGGCAGGCCTTCAGTCCCACTGACTTCCGGTGGCTGGTGCCGGCTTGGGTCCTCCTGGGAACTGACAGGCCTTCAAAGCCTGAGGAGTTAGTACTGCAGCTGTTTCTTCCCGTGACCCTGTGTGGCCTGAAGCCCTGCCATCGTCCCACATCTCCCTGTCCCCCTGTCCCCGAGCTGGCCCCTCCTCCCTGCCTCTGCACACCTGGCAGGGCTTTCTCGCACTGCTACTCTCCTCTGCCTCTCTACCCCATGGCTTCATGGTGTCACCTGATCTTAGTATATTTTGTGCTCAGGCCTAGTTCTCTTGAGTCCTAGGAACCCTCATACTTTTCCACAACTCAAGTGGACATTTAACCTGTTCCTTTCCTATGAGCAAATTTCTTACTTTCTATAAGTTCTTAGTGATTTCAAGAAGAGTTTTGGTGACTTTTACCTTAAAACTTGTTTACTTAGTGAGACTTGATGTTTTTCTACTTAGTAACTGTAAACTTATTTTCTGTAGCAACTAGATGCATTCTTTACATTTTCCCCCCTGCTGTCATCCTCTCATTAGTGAGTATAAAGCTTAAATAAGAATTGAGCTGCTTTGCCATGAGCTTCTGGAAAGTTAGGAAGCTCTGGGTTTAAATTCTGGCTCCCGTTTACTTTGAGTGCATTTTAGGAGCTTAGAATGGAGCTGTAGAGATAGAAGAAACTGCATTCAAACTGTTGCTGTTCTGCTTCCAGTGTGGCTGGCAACTGTATGCACACTTGAGTCCTAAGTCTGAGAGTCTTCATTCGTGACTGGAGGATGATGGGATGGTACATTCTTAAGTAACAGCCCCAAAGTGACAGCTGTTAGGTCTGTTTAGTTCAGCTGGCTCTCTGGTACATATACAGGATCCCTGCCTTCATTTGTAAACATGTTGACAGTCTGAAGCACAAGACTGTTCATTACTCTGAGACTTGGTGTTTTCTGTAAGAGATATGGCAGTTCTAAGCCATGGGGGGACTTGTGGGGGATAAATCGAGATGACTCATTAAAAATGTCTGCTGTTATATGTGGTGCATAGTAGCTGCTCGTTAAATATGAATTCCTTTTTACACATCCTCCTTATAGCACTATCTGCCCACTTTGGTAGAATTTTTTTTTTCTTGTCCCAGTATTAATTTAAAAATCCTCATCTCTTGAAACATGTTTTTGGGGGTTGGTGAGGATTGAAACCAAGGACTTAGGCATGCTAATCATGTGCTCTTATCACAGAATACCTCCCTAGCCTTGAAATAAAACTTAAAAATCTACACAAAACTTATAATAAAATTTTACAAAGCAGACTCAAGTAAGGGCAGAAATGTAACATTTTTATAGGAGAAAGTTAATACCTTCATAAAGACATCCATATAATCTTCAAGTTCATTGATGTATTTAGTGCAATTATGATTAAAATTTCATAGCTTTTTACTTGAAATTTCAGAGTTCATGAAATTTTTGCAGAAAATTATCAAATAATAAAATACCTTGATCCTTAGCACTCCAAAAAAATTAAGATAAAGCAGTCTATAATGGCACTTAATTAAAACTGTGGTATTAAAATGGCAGACTGGAATGTAATGGACACTTAGGTTAACATCTTTCTGAGTCTGCCATAAAACCTGTGAGAAAATGAACCAATAAAGAAGTCAATACATAAGCCCAAACATACATATATAAAGTAAGTCAGTATAAGTGTTCTGCAGGCAAATCCTTCAGTACTCTTAGCAAGTTCTGACCCAACGATTCAGTAAGAAAGAACGAGCTGAGTCCACAGTGATAAATATACAAAGATAATGAATGCTTCGTTGTTAATACTTATGGTAAGATTGGGAGCAACTTAACTGTTCCTCAGACATTCATACAGTGCAGTGGTGATGGTCCCATGGCACATGTGCTGCCGCGGGCTGTTTGGATTGTTGAAAGCTGTAGAAGGTTTGTCATTACTGATGTAGTACAATATTCATCAGTTAGTGAAAAGAATGTGTTAGGGCCTTTCCTGATGCAGTAAGTGTAGCATGTGTGCTGTGGAACATGGTAGCTTTTGAGCCCGTGCCTGTTATTTTAAGGAAGAGAGAAGTTTCCATTTTTGTCTTGGTTGGTTCTGTTGCTATAACAGAATGCAGTAGTTCTCCCTTATCCAGCAGGGATGTCTTCCTAGTCCCTCATATTGACCCTGCATGCAAGAGCTGTGTATAGGGATAACTGATAACTTAGCTGGCTTCTATGTGAATAGTGGGTGCTTCTCATTTAGGTAGCATGGATATGCTGGACCCAGGGTAGTTCACAGCCAGAGCCAGCGCAGGATGAAGCAGGGCACTAGAAGATTTCCTCGTGGTACTCAGAGGGACATGCACTTCAAAATTTGTGAATTGGTTATTTTGGAATTGAATATTTTCAGATCACAGTGGGAGACTGCAGGCAGAACTGTCCTGGAGGTAGGGACCTGCTGTGCCTGAGAGTGGGTGTTTTATAAAGAGCAAACATTTATTTTTTACAGTTTTGGAAACTATGAAGTCCGAGGTCAAGGTGCTGGCAACTCATGAGGGCTGTCTTGCTGTGTTATCCCAAGGCAGAGGGTGGAAGGGCAAGAGAGTGTGGATCCATTGCCATGGTGACTTTGTGTGTCAGCATAGTCCTTTCCTGAGGGCGGGGTCCCCAGGACAGCACACTTCCCTGAGGCCTGCCTCCCAGTGCTGAGCACTGGGGTGAAGTTTAGGAAACATGAATTTTGGGTGACACTTTCAGCCATTAACAATTTGAGAGGGAGATAGAGCAAATTTTTGTTAATTGCCTAGAAGGGTGTGATTATATCATCACATATCATAGGTGTGATAATCTTTAGTTTCTGTTTTACAAGCGGTAGTAGAAAACCATGGCAGATGTTTGAGGGTTTTTTTTTTTTTTTAACTTTTACAGTTAAAAACATTGTCAAGAACTGTGGGATAAATGTGTTGCTAGTGAGGGAGATGAGTGGCAGTGTGTATTTTTTAATTTAAACATTCACTGTATTTTTTGATAGCACTTAATTTGATGTTTGGAGCATTTCTGTCAATATTACTGTGTGTCTGTAGCCACTTTATTTACTGGATTTACTGGGTGATTTCTAACCCTTTCCCAAAGTCAAAATAACCATGAGAGGTAAACATTTTGAATTGATTTAGGACGCTGAAGCAGCCATGTCAGCAGTTAAATACGCTCAGGAAAGGGGACTGCCAGAAGTGCTTCACCAACTGGCAGGAACGATGACATGATTGTGTTCCAAGCCAGGAGAAATGTTTTGAGGGGATTAATAGCAATTAAAAAAAAATTTAGACACTCCCTATATATTTTAATCACACTGTGCATTTTATACATGTGTGTGTGTGTGTGTGTGTATATATATATATATATATATATATATATATATAATTTTGACATTTAAACATAATGACTATAATCTGATAAAAGAATTGTAAAGTGCATTCTCATTTCACTGCTCTGCATTTTTCATAAAACTGCTAATTTTGTGCAGTAGCCTTCCTAAGACTGTCTTTAGAGGACTGCATCATTCTCTTATCCCCAATATTCCTTACATTTCCTTCCTGTCAGCATTGGGTATGTCCTGTAAAATAGGAAGCTGGAAAGAAAGTTTCCAGTGTGGTCTCCAGAGACTTTCCTCATGCAGCTTTTGTGTCCATCAGGAAGCAGTATAGATTGGTGGTTAAATGTAGAGTCTGGTTTGAATTTAGGCTGCACTGTTTTTTATTATGTGAATTTGAGCAAATTACATAACTCCTCTGTGTCTGTTTCCTTACCTGGAAGGTAGATTAAAAAATACCTATGATAGTAACAGTGTATTCCCCCGTGGGCCTAGAGGAAACAGTTTCTCTCACCCAGGTTATGGGTTCAAAAACCGATGCTAATCTGTGCCTAATTCTTTTATTAACAACAATTCTTGTCTTAAGAACCTTTAGCGTTATTTCTATTAATAACTTCAGTCTGAAAAGTCAAAGTGGTTGTCTATCATGTCTTCCTCACATGTTACAAATTACTCATTTTGGTTTGGTGTTTGGTTTTTTGAGACAGGATCTCGCTGTGCAGTTCAGGCTGGCCTTAACTCACTGTGTAGCCCAGGCTTGCCTCAAATTTGCAGTGATCCTCCTGCCTTAGCCTCCTGTGTTCTGGAATTACAGGCATGCCCCGCAACGCCTAGCACAAGTTATCTGAACTCTGATTTAAAAATCACTGGGGCTCTTTGACTCTACTCCTTGGCTCTTCCCTGGCTGTCTGCCTCTTGGATGTTCCCTGTGGCTTCTTGTATCCCTGGATTCTCAGCAGCTCAATTCTACTGATCAGTTTCTTCCAATGCTTGTTGGAAGTAATGTCTATTATGTCTGAGAACCAGGGCTGGCACGTGCACATCTGTAGGGAACAGAGGAGCGGCACCTGATACAGTCCCCAAGTGTGACGGGAGGGAGTAGCAGGGTCCTACTGCAGACTGGTCCACAGCCAGTTGCCTTGGGTGAGTGGGCCTGCCAAGTGTGGCTGGGCCTTCAGGTTTTCAAGAGAAGCGAAGTCTAGACCATCAAGGGCCAGACAAAACAGCCTTTTTAGTTGTTTTTTAATGCAAGAGTTTTGGATATTTTTTTTAGAAGGACTTTGTTGGTTTTTGTTTAAGAATATTATGACTAGCCAACGAATTTCATTGTGGTTTTTATTAAATCTGGATTTGCATAGCCTTTAGGACTTTTCTTGTATTCTTCCAAGTCTTTATACAAGAAAGCTGTCAAACATTTGTTAAAGCTGGTTCAATGCATAGTACACTTGTACTTATGCTAATGTTGACTTTAGGCTTTGGTATCTTGGTAAACTGCCTTCTGTAACTGTGAGTTACAGACTTGCCTCAGCTTCAGAATAATTTTGTGTGTTCTCAATAAAGGTCATTTTCATCTGTGTTGGCTGGGGGAATGATTTCTCAGTGATCCCCTGTCCCCTACCTTTGGTACAAATGAATTGCCAAACGTTGGATTATTTCATTGGGTGGATTACCGTGGCCAGAAGTAAACTGTGTATTTCCAAAGATTGCTTTCAACCCTTGTGTGAGTTTAAAAACTGTCAGTGGTTGCTAAGAGACACACAATTGAAGTGTCTCCACAAACATGTACTGCTAGAGAGTGTTGTTTAGTAATTTGTACTTCACATTGTAGTTAAAGATGCTATAATTATCATGCAGATTATACAAGTAATCTACTCTGTCCTTAAAAGTGACCTTTTGTTACTTTGTTTTTAAAAAACTCAAGACAAATTGAATATGATAGAAACCAGGCTGTTAACAAATTATAAATTCTAAACTGAAATAATCTCATGAGGCCTCAGCTCCAATACAGAACTGTATTTTCCAAACAAGTTCCTCAAATCTGTCAACATGTTTACATTTCTCTCTCAAAGCCCATAGCAAATAAAAGTTCACAAAATGTGTCTCTACTTTGAATTTCAGCAGATAGCTCTTTAGCAGTTAACAACAAATCACCTCATCCTGTGCTGTCTCACACTTAATCCAGAAACTTTAGCAGAGGGCTTTGCCTCTGGGACTTGGAGTCCACATTCAGTTCCACCAGGATGTGAGTGGGGTGGCGTCCTGGGCCCATTTCAGAAAGGCCCCAGGCTTGGGTTAATGTTCCGCTGTTGCTGTCTAGAAAATCTTAGTGCTTTCTGGGCAAGGAGTACTATGTTTCCCTGGGACCCATGAACTCTGTGCTAGACTCTGCCTGCATCACACCATTGTATTATTGCCTAGTGTAGCAGCCCTCTTTTTAAAACACTGACCAAATGGCTTGTCTTAAAATTTTAAATCACAAGGTTTACTTGAATCAGGTAGAATGTGTAAGGGGAAAAAAGTAGCTTCTCTAGTTTCTTGAAAGAATGCCTGAGATTAGGAAGAAAATGGGACCTGGTGGAGTTGTTCCTGTTACAACTTTGTAATTTTTATACACTTCCCATAGTGGGTTTTGAAGTCAGAGTTGCTGGATATTTATAAATGCAATTCTTTGCTCTCTTTACTTCCTTTTTATTTCTTACTTTTTGGTACCGGGGATCGAACTCATGACCTCACGCTTGCCAGGCAGGCACTTATGCCACTGAGCCAAATCCCCAGCCCAGTTCTTTGTTCTCTTAACCTGTGTTTTCGCAGTGGTTGCCCTTTTTTTTTTAATTTAAAGAAAAACAAAGAGGGTAGAAATAATACAAGATTTCAAAAAACAAAACAAGACAAAAATAATAACCAGTAAGAAATCACTAGCTGATAATTACATATTTTCCTCTTAGAAGTAGTTGTTCGAGTTACAAAAGTAAAGCCTACAAAAGTGGACATTTAAACAGTGAGACTGCAACCAGTTCTGTTCATCTAGCCAACAAAAACTTGGTAATATGGTTATCAATCCTGCACACTTAAACATACATGCAGTTATATCCTTTAGAATATTTTCTTTTCCTTTTTTTTTACAATAAGTATAATCAATTCTTGTAAACTGTTTAGAGGTTCTACACATGCATTCTACACATGTATATGTCTCTACATGTACACCTACCTAGCCTTTCTGTATTAGAGGGAAAAACAAATCAAACAAGTCTACAATACAAATTCCTAGAGAAACAAAATGAAAAGGACATATAAAACCACAATACTAGGTGATCTATGGTAATTACTATGATGTCTCTTGTTATTTTCAATAAAATTGTCTACATTGTCAGGCATAGTATAATTAAACTTAGCAGTCCATACATAGCACTATTAATAAAAACCTAACATTGGAGACATTATAGGTCTTCAAAGGCAATTAAAGTCAAACCAAAATGGGTATCCTATTGAATCTTGTCATCTTCAGAGTAGTTGCCTCTACTCTCAGACTTGATGCTCTCAAGCATACCAGATTCGAATAAAATCAGTCAAGATAAAACAGCAATATAACCAATCTTCTCTGCTTCATCTCTGCTATTTTTCTGTCATTGTTGTTTACTTTTCTCCTTCATTCCACTGTCTGCCCCTTTCTTTGAGGCCTTTCTGCCATTGCCATTGTTCCTGGAATCCTGGTGATTTTCTCTCTCTCTCTCTCTCTCTCTCTCTCTCTCTCTCTCTCTCTCTCTCTCTCTTCAGTATTCCTTGCAGGTTTGGATTGGTGATCACGAACTTCCCCAGTTCCTCTTTGTTGTGGAAATATCTTGTCTCTCCATTAATTTTGAGGGACAGTTTTGCAGGGTACATCAATCTGGGTTGGAGGTTATTTTCTTTCAGGGCTTGGAATATTTTGCTCCAAGCTCTTCTTGATTTGATAGTTTGCATCGAGAAGCCTGCTGTGATTTAGATGAGTTTTCCTTTATAGGTAATCTGTTTCTTTTCTCTGACCACTTTTAATATTCTATTCTTGTGATGGATTTCTGGGATCCTGACTATTATATGTCTGGGTGTACATCTGTTTTGGTTGTAGCTGGCTGGAGTTCTGTATGCCTCATATATCTGAACAACACTTCCTATGCTTGGGAAGTTTTCCTTAATTATTTCTGTGATGAAAATATTTAGAGCACCAATTTTATAGCCTTTTTATTTCATTTGCATTTGTCCCCGCTTCTTTGTTCACATTTTTTATTCTTATGTTATAAATTCTTATGTTATAAATTCTTATGTTAGCGTCTTCTAGCCTTTGTATTGTTACTTCATGGTTCCTTGTTATTTTTAAGAGACCCTTCCTTTCGAGATCATACGTTGCAAATCTGTCTTCAAGTTTTGAAAGTCTGTCTTTAGTTTCTGTTAAGGAGTTTTGCCAGCTTTCAATGGAGTTTTTAATTTCATATTCTCTTTGGATCTGCTTCATGTATTCTAGATTTTGTTTATATTCTTCATCAAAGGCTTCTCTCCTTTCTCTGGGTTCCTCCATTCTTCCATTTGTGTCTTCTTGAGGATTACCCAGCATTTCTTTTATTAATCTTCTTATATCTTGCTTCACCTGAGTTATAATTTCAGATTTAAACTCTTCAATGAGATCATGGAAGTATTTGTTTCTGGTGAGACCGTGTCTGATATTGCATGTTTGCTGCCTCAAACCTCCTCCGCATTTACCTCTCCTGGACTCACTTTCCCTGGTTTGGTGGTTGGAGGCCTTTTGCTGTTTCTCTGTCTTGTCACGTTTCTGGTTTCTTCCAGACAGGAGAGTGGTGGAGGTCTCCAGACCTTTCGTATTGCTTACAGTTTTTCTGTAGTGCACTGTCTAGGGAAGTGCCCGCCCTCCCCCCCCAATCCACTGCCAGTGGTTGCCCATTTGCTTCACATAGTATAGTGGTGATTTATTAAGGTCAGACTGTCATCTTGGTTCTTCTTGGTTGTTGGTACTTGGTTCTTGGTTCTGGGCTGTTTTCTCTGTGTGATATGTGGCTGAGGTGAGGGTCTTAGGAAGATGTTTTCAGGTTCTAGGATAATGTTAAGAACAAAGTCAGAAATGCGGAGGTTTAGTGCTGTGTCAGTTAGGATGAAAATATTTAGAGCACCAATTTTATTATCTACTTAAAGATTGCTTCTCCTCCTCTTCCTTATTACTCTGCTCCGCCCCACCCCTGCCCCCTCTTCACTGGGGATTAAACTTGGGCTTTCACATTGAGCTGTATCCCCAGCCAACTCCTCCCCTTTTTATAGCTTTTTTTTGTTTTGAATCAAGGTCTGTATGGCTGAGTTCAAATCTGTGCTCCTCCTCCTACCTCAGCCGCCTACAGCACTGGGGTTATAGGCATCACACCCTGATAGGGTTTAGGATGTTCATTGAAATCTGGCTGCACGTGGGACAGGACAGGCAGTTACTTCTTTATAGAAATAGAGGACTACTGAGTTCTTTCTTAAGATCTTTTAATGACATTTAAGAAGTTTTAATTATCATTATCTACTTTAAAGTTCAGGTAATATGGTTTATAATGAAAAGTAGCAATCTTCTGCCTCATTCTTTCTCAACCTAAGTTCTATTCCTTGGAGGTAACCACTTTCAAATCTTTTAGATGTTTCTGTGTACTTATTTCTGTATTTCCAAACAGTATTGCTATTACTTGATTTTGGGTTTTGGATTTTTTTCTATGTATTGGTTTCCTATTATAAGCCATTATACATCTGTGTCTTTAGTTTTCTCCATATCCAGTGTAGTTGCTTCACAAAGTTTAACTCCAAGTTGATTGCTTAGATTAGAATGACTGTTTACTTTGCTTGCTTTCCCACACCTTGGTTACTAGTAATCCTCTAATTCTTTGAGATCAACATTGAGCTCCTCTTGGTATGGCCCAAACATCAGGTTATCTCTCTCATTTCCCTTTTTTCTTCCTCCTCTTCTTGGAAGCCTCCTTTCTAGAACCCTGGTCCTTCTCTCATTGACACTGGTGACATCAGACTGTGCAAGTGGACACCCTGAGACTTCCCTTTGCTACTCTCTAAAGGGCCCTGTCTTTCTGGCTTAACTTTTTCTCTTTCATTTCGGTGAAGTAAATTCTATAATATGTCCTGAGTAAACGTGAGTGAGATGTACATTTTCTGAGATTGCTTGTCTGAAAACACCTTTATTCTATCTACATAATTGATTGACATTTTGGCAAGGTATAAATTTATGTATCATTTTCTCCATCTCCCTCGTGCTGTTTAAGGCATTGGTCCTTCACTTCGAACTTGCAGTGGCAGTGTTGGTTTTGAGGAGAGCTCTGTTGGCAGAATGCTTGTCATTTAGAGTGACCTGTTTTCTCTGCAAGTTTTTGAGGTATTTTCTAACTCCAGAAACTTCTATGCACGTAATGTGGATTTTTGTTCATTTATGTGCACAACAATAACTAGGCAATATCATAAAATTTCATATATATATTTTCCTGGAAAATTGCATTGAATTGAACTCACATTATTTCCTTTTCTTCATTTCCTGTTTTTTTGGTCTCCAAGTCTTTCTGGATTATGTCCAGTTCATATATTGAAACTTTGGGATAGATTCTGTAGTTTTGTCTTCTCTCTTGTCTGTATCTGATTTCGAGCTTTGATTATATTTTCAGGGAGGGGGGTGGGTTTACTTTTTTTTTTTTTTTTTTTTTTTTTC